>JAFHBV010000409.1:0-47372 GCA_019022785.1 Pseudomonodictys pantanalensis | reverse complement strand
TATTAGCTATAAATAGTATATAGAGTAATAGATAATATATATATCTATCTTAAATATATATAATATTACTACGTAAACGGAATACTTATTAAATCCGATAATATCTCTTATTTAATAAGTATAATAGTAAGAGAATAAAATTAAAAAAAAATCTCTATAAATTTTATTTAGTACAATTATTAATAATAAATAGTTTATACTCTAATATTAGATAGTAAATATATTCTAGCGCTGAGGGCTACCTGTACTTCCTATATCTGAGTATATTTCCGTATTTTGGGCTAGGCTATTCTGCACGCTATGATTACTATTCAGCTAATCGCTTGCTTCTCTACCGCTAGCCTCTACCTTAGCTAGTTAACCCCACTTCAGCTGAGCTTCAGCTGAGCCTCAGCTAGTGTGATATACTTTAGATTATGGGGAATAAGCGAGATATGGCACAAGCAGTACGAGAATCTCGGGAGGATAAGCGCTGATCTCAACATACGGCTGTCGCTGGTATCGGATGATTAATGCCACGATCGCTTTGGCTTTCTAACTTCGCGGCGCGGAGCTTCGGGCTCGGCTTCGACAGCTGCTTGCGTGAGTGAAGGCTGATCGTGGGTAAATTTAGATGACTGGGTTCGCAATCGCCACTCGTTCCACCGCCGAGTCTAGTGTCTTCAGCCTTGTACCGCGATGTATGGTATCCTGGCGCTGCCTAGCTAAGGATCGGCCCGGGGAAGGTAGGATGGTGGGTTACCAACGGATAAGATTTACAAATAGTAGCGATGCCCAAGGTTAGGGTTTTCCAGGAGTGGCTCTCTGGCTCCACGGGGTTACCGCGTTAAGGCGTTTCTATCTAATACCACTTAGTACTGTAGGCTGGTATAAGCTCGATAAGCTCGGCCGTCCACTGTCCCCGACGATCGCCCCGGGAACTGAGCATCTCACAGACCCCAGCGTTAATAACTAATACTTCCAGACAATGTCTAGCAGCCACCAACCGTTTCCCCTCTTGGCTCGCTTATTGTGCGCCCTAAGAGGTGTGACTAGAACAGCCCGCTGTCTACGGCGCTGGCCTCGTCGGAAGCCACATGCAGCCCCTCATCAGCTACGGGTTCTTGGGTTCTGATCCGAGGCTAGAGAATGGTGGGTGCGAATGGCGGAACGGCAACATTCCGGGGCACTTATATAATCATAGGCTTATGAGCAACTACTTGAAATTAGTATATCAGGATAGTACAGAGTAAACTAGATGGCGTTAAATAGGATTTGTAGCACAAGTTTATCCGTTTTAAACAGTCGCGAATGGGTGGGGGGCCGAAATTCTGTTGGACTTCCCGAATGCACTCTGAACACAGCCTCCAAAAGAAACTGATATCTGGCTGCTTACTTGACTACACAAAATATGCGCCTTACGCTGAAAGCAACGGGTGATTGGCCTGAAGGGGACCACTAGTTACTCTTCATTCGCAACAGTCACAAGGCTGGAGAAAACCACTTTAGCCCCTATCTAGGAGATCACTCAGATTGGTCCGCTTGAGCTGCGTTCGGCGAATCTCGTATGTATATCTTGCCTCCGATACAGATGCAAAGCGCCGTCGTTGGAGGCGTCTGTCCATTGGTAAAGTCCGTTTATAGTAACTGCCACGCCTGCCCTCAGCTCGTTCGTTGATAGAGCATTTCAAAATTGTTTCCTGACGACGCCCGCAGAATGCCCGGTTCATTTTTCTCGTGGCTAAGAGCCCCCACGTTCTCGAACATTCGCAACTTCGCCAGTCACCTAGTGGAGGAAGAACTTTCTTACAACATCACACGAACACACGACCACGGGAAAAATTTCAAGAGAGCGGTTGTTTTCTTTTCAGTAGTCGTGTTCGGTGGCCTTACCGTGATCAACCTTGCTACTAACGGATACGACAAGCAACTGGCCTACACTTCAGACCCCAATACGACTGAATCACGGCGGAATTGGTACCACAACCCATTATTCACATGGGGTGACGACAGCCTCGAGCCAAAGTGCGAGAATGTCGACATTCCGATAGGTCACCAGTTTCTCACTACAAATCGCGGCCTTGAGTATACGGTGCAGAAGATCGAAGGCCATGACGGGCCGCTCGCCTCGGTAGCGTACCACAACAATACGCTCACAGACTGCGAGATCGGCAATATTGGGATTTCTCTAATCAACAATGGCTTCGCCAAGCCCAGCAAGGACTATCGCTGGCTGCCTTGGCAAACCAGCAGAGCGGATGCGTTGGTGCACTGCAACATCAGCACACTCGAGGGCATGTTCAGGTTGTCGTTTAAAACCGAATATCTGACTTCTGTTGAACTCTTCAAGTACATGGCGGTGGACGACCCCAAGGAGCATGCGTCACTTTGGTGGGGCGCCAGGCTTATGAACCAATATTTTGTCGGCACCCTATATGTTATGTCGGGGCCACTGCCGGACTCTGACGCGAATAGCCTTGTGTACTCGCGCGCTAGACTCTCGTACGAGGCGCACGGGGACACGAGCGAGACTTCGATAAAGAATGCTTCACTCTTCAACCAATGGTATTACTTTCTCGACCCCTATACTGGCGTAAGAGAAACCATGGAGGAAGCAGGCCTCGAGATCGCCATGTTATATAATAATGCCTCGTACTCCAAGTCGCGACCGCTAACAGAGGGGCTGTTCTTCGCAAAAGTTTACCGCTCACTCGTCCTAGCTGACCTGGGTAACAACAAGACGGACAATCTGCTTTTAAACACGGAGCTGCTCCAGTACGCCCTCAACCCGGGAGAAGACGACTTCAATCGCATATCCGGTGCACCTCTCGATTACAACTCTTCGAATCCTGAGTGGTGGAAGTTCACGGGCATTCCGCCGGATCTTGAATGGCTCAGCGAAACGACAGCTGTCCCATTCCATGAGGCATATGAAAGGCTCAAAAGCAAAACCGGGGAACTGGGAACCAAGTCAGCAACCATCAATGCTGTATACACGTGCTCGGTACCGGGGAAGAAATCTACCTCGACAATCGTTTTGGTTGTAATTGTTGCGAACCTGGCATTGTTCCAGACCGCGTGGAATCTGTTCAAGTATGTTCTGGACCAGAAGGCAACCTGGAAAGATGATGAGAAGGGGAACTACTGTGAAGGATGCATCAAAGGGTATGCTTCTGTTGAGATGCACGAGGGAGAGTACAGCCCTATGATGGTTCAGAAGGAAAGCAGCTCGCCAGGCATCCGGTCGAGCAGCACAAGGGCACTCTTAGGAAGCCCGTATACCAACCCCGATTCCGAGTTTGTGTGTACTGAATACGGGGATACCCATTCCGAACACGAAGATGCGCGCCTCGAAGGTGAGAACAGGCATTCTGGGCCGTAGACAGGCGAGGGAGTATCCTGTGTGCAGACAGTCGTTGGCCATGACGACGGGGTTTGTGGAGGTAACCTTTCCTGAGGTGGGCGATTAGGTCCGCGCTCCTTTCCTCACGGTGCATAATGTATTGCATTTCTTAATTTGGAAGATCCGCTCACTACCGGAGGATAATCGAACATGAGCCAAGCTTCCCGCAAAACTTGAGCGTGATTCTCAAGTCATCTCATACTTAATCCAATACAATCTTGTCCTCTTACGAGTAGGCAATTAGTCTTTACAAAGCAGCATCATTACGTGGGCGATGTCAAGGAGAACCCATAGAGAACAGAGTTCACCTTCGTCAATCCTGGGACCGGTATGGAGAAGACACTCAACTTCTTGGAATTCCAGAAGTATTTTGAGCAGTTGGTCAGTGACTTTCCGGTCGGAGGTACCATCTTCCCGCAGGTCACGCATTTCAAGGATAGGCTGTCAGACCACAGCGGACCGTGATGTGCTTCCATCGACGGTGCGCATCCGGGGGATCAGACGGGGCAGTTGTTGCTCACTTGTTGCTGGATAGGCATGGTCTTTGCGAATCAAATCATTACTGATCGTATGGTAATACGTACATGATCCTAAAGCATCTAATCAGCCTTTTAAGGGTGAGATCCGCTAGGTCTTGGAGCGATCATTGATGGCTGAATCCGACATTTGTCCTTAAAGCTCCGAGAGAACTGTGCGAACGAGACAAATCAGAGAGCCTCTCACACCATTTCCAAACTGCAGTTATGGCTTACGAATACAGTCAAGTTGCGCCGAAGGCTTAGCTTTTCAGCCCTCCAGACTCGTGATCCCTCGCACCCTCGGCTACGCCTCCACCTCCTTCATTCGGGATCTTTCACAAAGCCCAGCGTCTTATCTGTCGGATCTGTATATCCATAATGCACCTTCTGTCCCCCAACGTACTTCAAAAGCTCCTCATAACTACCATTCTTGGTTTGAGCATCATCACCGAATAACGGTGCATCGAACGCATGCGCAATCTCAAGGGGCGCAAGTGAGACATCGCGAGGCAAATTCCAGAAGCTCCAGTATACAGGCAAGACGAGCGCTACGGTAACAAACGTCGCGACGAGCCCCCCAGCCATGTAATTGTAGTTCGTGTTGAAGACGTTGATAAAGCCAGAAGCAGTACTTGAAATATCGGCCCAGGTGTTATTAGCCGGATCACCATTGATATAGATCGCGGCAATAAAAGCTAGGTTATTGACATCGCGAAGAAGACCAATCAGAGGATCTGGATAGTATGGAGTGAGGTCTAGCTTATAATCGCAGTAACGGTTGTATGCGCCTCGTTCATACTCATCTGGGTGAATAAAGAACGCAGACTGAGCCCGAGCTCCGTCAACAGTGAGACTCCAATTTCCATCCCTTGAGTTCGTCTCACTGGTCGTGACGTTACTGCCCCAACTGCTGTTTGAGGGGAGGCTGCTGGCAGACTGGCTATGCCAGCTTAGGGTAGCGTTCGAGGCAAAGAGGTTGTTGAGAATATAGACCATTCCCCCGACGACTGACGATTCGTTGGCAGCAAACTCTCGAAGATGCACCTCGTGATCGACCATTAGTCCGTCTAATTGAGAGGAGTTCTGCAAATCGTAATTGAAGGCGTAGTTGGAGCGGGCCGATTCGGAGGATGCCAGACGAATGGGTTGTGCAAAGGCGGAGTGGTTGCTCGGCATATTAGCCGTAAGGGGATAATGGATAACTGCGGGAATTATTTTGCAGACCCGATGGGTAAGCGTCCCGGGACAGCTGGTATCGCCGACGTAGTGAGAGTTGATGTAGTGCATCTTGAGACCGATGCTAGCAAAAGAGTCAGGGTCGTCTTCTTGCGCGTAATTGGTGGTGAATTTGATCGACCACATTAGGAAGACGTCTTCAGGCTTTGGTACCGGGAGATCTAGGACCGTAAAGTTGCCGTAGTCGATGCTTTCGACGTTTGTGGTGCAATTGTAGGAGAATCCCAGAGCGGTCAAGCGCCCAGAGCACGAGAGGTCCGAGTCGCACCCACGAACAGTCTCGTAATTGCTTTCATAATTGATAGGCAGCATCCCATCGCCCATTCGCATGTTGAAAATGTCGACCATATTAGCGAAATTTCCGTCGATGTTCGAAATACGGCCATCGAGCTCAGGGCTCATGTACCCGCCAATGTTGGATGGCCAGTCCGCAGTGGCACGTACAGAAAGTGGCAAGACCGCATCGATGCGGCTGACGAATTGGACTGCGGTCTTTGTGCTCTTCTGAAACAGAGTGCTATCGATGAAAGCAAACTTTGTTACCAGCACTGCAAGCGCGATCTTGTTGAAGTGCTTGAGACCTAGCAGGATTTCTTTGAGGCTTGTGCCAAAAGCGTGGTCGCGGTGAAGCTCCTTGATTGTGCCGCCCTTCGTCGCCTTGCGCCACCAAGAAATAGCCAGGCCACGGCCCAAAAGTGTGATCAAGCAGAGATTCGATACTTGATTGCAGAGGTTGACGAGGACGTTAGGTGTAATGGGCAAGCCGGTAGTGGGCCAATCTTTGGCGATCTTTCCATCGGACAGTATGAGTATCGTGGCCGTGCAACCCGTGCTGATGACAATTCCACACAAGGCTACAAGCCCTAACCATGGGATACGTCGCCAAAATCTAGCATTCATGTTTCTGTTCGAAGGCCAACTTTCGACAACGTCTGTTTGCTGGTTCATCTTGCTAGTGTTTTCGGTGTTGTATTCGAAGACTGAACTTGGTTGTTGCTGCTCGTGAGGAAGAGCCGTTCGAGCGTTGTAAGTCATCTTAATCGAAAGGGAAATCTGGAGTTGGGACTTCTTCAAGGTCGGTGCGCCTGAGTGACTTTTTGGAAATCCCCTTGTCGCCTTTTAAATGGTTCTTCTCCGTGGAACACAGTATCAGCCCCAGAACTGTCGGCAGTGGTGGATGGACGATCTGGGCAACTGACAAGGCTGCCGCGTATGTACGTTGTGGCGCACCTCAGTGTAACCAGTGGCCGCTAAAAATCGGCGAAGCTGTACTAGTAATTGGTCTGTGCTACTACATGAAAGTTAGTAATTAGATTCACTCGTCTTGTGTTCGCTCCTCAGCTGAACCGCCACTGGGAGCAGACGTTTGCCCTCCAAGAACTCAGCCCCCGCTGAGAGCTGGATGGTGCGATGTCCTACCTCGTCCGAAGGTTTTGATCCCATCCCATATGCGCTGCCAGGAATAGAAGCTTTTTGTACTACCCACCCAAACTATGGAATGGGAGCTTTAGGCCGCAGCTGAATTGGATTCATGCCGCGACATGAATAGAATAGCAAGCAAATCGCCCGCATCCCTGTGTGCAACTATTCGGCTATATTTAGGGTCTCAGCCGTCCAGCAGCGCGAGTCGTGAGTCGTGGTGGTAGTACAGCCAAGTAGGCTGAAGATGGCCGATAAGCAATCCAGAACCGTTTTCCTCCTTCGATAGCCTGCACTCCGAGTGCGTCGATCAGACCAACTTAATAGACTCAACAGGCGCACGAGCAGCCATGAAGTTACCATTCATGGTTCCGTGGACGTATAATTTTACAGCGACAACGTACGGATTCGCATGCGTGGTCGTCTGATGTACGCGGCTTGACCACCGGAGAAGATGACGATGTTGCCTGGCTCTGCGTGTAACAGTCACAGTCCCACCAACTCGATTCTCGACATGAAAGACGGACGCGAATAAAGACGCCTGAAGAAGTAAATAGACTCGATGAAAGTTCTCGGCAATCATCCTTCGAAGAACTCTGCTTCGAATATTTCTCCGATAGTGCAACAGGCAATTGCAGTCATCCAGTTACCGTGCAGCGGTGTTAGGGAATATCACCGTCGCCGAGGGACCCGCAGATAAGAGCCTGTCCAGAGTGACGCGTCGCTTCTCATTCTTTCTATAATCTTCCGGAAGAAGCTAATTCTCTTCAGCTTGCTCTTCATTTTATCTCTTCGATATCTCTGGACGGATTTCTTGAGATTACCACTGGCTTTCTTGCCGAGCTTCGGATCAGCGCCATGATCTAAAAAAGCCCGAACTATCTGCTGCTCTTGTTCCCCAGATCCTTTGGCCCTAGATGACAAGTATGTACCCCAAGCCGATAGACAGTGCTGATCATCGCGCGTCGTGTATATCAATGCATTTGGGAACGCCCGATTGGGGTCAGCACCGCTATCAAGAAGAAACTTGACAAGTTTCGGGTCCGGATTGGGAATTGTGATTTGGCCTGGGGGTGTTATTGAGCACTCGCTACTCGTAATGGAAACTAAAAGCGCGACTGTGAGCGATCCAGTGTCCGGGTCGCGCAACGGAACGACCGCAGAAACATAATCGCTCATCTGGCACTGTACAGCGAGGTTTAAAAAGCTTTGTTCAAGGATGTAGACTGGTTCGTTGCACTCCAGTGCTTGATCCGCATCCAGGAGATGAATCTTTTATCGTACGCCTCGACAAAGATCTTCCCCTGATCCTCCTTTAGTGATGCTATGTGTGACGCGGCGACGTCCAATTCATTTAGCAGCTTCATTCGCAGACTGTTGGCACCACTCGTATCCAGAGATGGCAACAATCAAGTCAATCAAGCTGAGGTAAATTGCTTAATTAATTAACTGATATAGTGGCTTTTGCTTAGCTTAATTAACTTAATAGGGTAAATAAGGCTAGATTTATTAACTTAATTAACTTAATTAATAACTTTACTTAGCTAATTAACTACTATAGATCTTATAGATAGTCTCTAGCTTATTAGAAGTAATAGCGTTAGTATATTAATTATTTACTATTATTATAGGCTTTAAGCTAAGACGCTTCTAGCTATATAGTAATTATAATATAAATAGAAGATCTATCTTTATACGTAATTATCTCGTCTCTAATAAATTACTTAGCTCTAAGAAGGTCCTCTTATAATTAGTAGTAATAATAGAGATACTAAGAATAGTAAGAGTAAAGCGTAATAAGATAAAATACTTATTAGTCTTACTTATCTAATAAAGTAGTAGGTTACGTATAAATAGAGAGTTCTCTAGTATAAATAGCTTAATTATTTACTACTTAAACTTATTACGTTAGAGAATTAGATAGGTATTATTATTATATAAAGTAACTCTTATAAAGTCTAACTAGCTATTAGATAATTTAATACGTACCTTCTTTAGTAAAGGCTCTAGTAAACTAATAAAAGAGGTAGTATCTTTAAACTCTAACTATAAGCGTTAAAAGCTAACGTAGTAATTATCTAGCTAGCTTTTATAGATATAATACTTCTTATAAAGCTTCTTATTATAATTAAGTAGTATAGTCTATATCTTATCTATAAGACTTTTTATATATAAGTAAAGATAGTAAGCCGCGTAATATACTAAAGCATTTTTTAGCTTATATAAATACTTAAAGATCTTTATATAAGCTATATTATAGATAGCTTTTATATAGTTCTCTAAAGCGTTAATATTATTAAAGTTAATATTATTATATTAAAAGAGTATCTTATTAAGAGTAGTTATAAGCTATAAGAGCGTAAAGAGAACCTTCTATATTACTTCTAATATACTAGCTATATCTTTACTCTTTATATAAGTAGTAGCTTCTTTAAATAGTTATAAGATCTTTTAGTACTCTATAATTATTACTTAGTTCTTAGTAGTAAGGCCGTTTTCTTTAATAAACTAATACTACTTAATATTAGATATATTACTACATTATTAGGTACTATAGTAATAATACTTAATAAGCTTATAGTTAATATAATTATTAAGAGGTATACAGAGCTTAAGAGCGCGCGTAAAATAGTTATAATAAGAGTTCTATCTTATCTTTATTAGCTTAATAATCTCTAACGTCTTTAGCTTATTATTACTACCTAATTAGGTATTATAGATTATCTAATACTATTTAAGAAGCTAGTAAGCTTATAAGATATAAATAAAGATAATAATATTAATAAGTACGTCTAATAGGCTAGCCTACTACTATTTCTTAAAAAACGCTATCTTATTATTAAGATACTTATCTATATTATTAAAGGCGTTACGATCTTTACTAAAGATAATTTATTAGATAGCGAGGTTAATTATATAGTAAACGTAACGCAGACGTTAATAGTAAACATTAAAGTCGTATTTAATAGCTAAGGTATTAATTATAGTATTATTATTAGTAGTATTATTAAGAATAAAGTAATCTAAGTTATAGGTAAATATCTTAAAGCTTTTAAGTATAGCGTTAATAATAGTAGTAATATTAGCGTCTATATATTAGCCTATTAATAATAGCAGGCTTAATATATAATTACGAAGCTTACTATTACTATTAAAATAGTAAATATAAATATCTATTAGCGCCTGTTTACTATTTATTAACGTTTAATTATTAAAGGAGATATAGATAGCTAATTACGCGTTACCTAGATAATTAATAATAGCGGGTATATAAGACTCGTACTCTATAATTATATAGACTTATAAGATATTATAAGATCTTTATATCTCTATCTTAGCTAATAAGTTAGCCTACTATAATATATAGTAAAAAGCTATACTCTTAATTACTAAAAGCGCCTAATTATTTATTACTATCTAATTAAGTACTAATTATAAGAAACTTATACGTAAGAAGCTTAACGTAATAAGGTTAGTAATATCTTAAGATACTATAAAGCCTTTATAGTAAATATAAGTAAATAAAGAGAATTAGAAGAATAATATTATTATTATATAAAAGGTAGACTTTAGACCGCTCTTATTAATATAATACCTAGCTTTACGCTCTTTAAGATAGCGCGTAATTAAGAATATTAATTAATTAGCTTAGTAAAATCTATCTAAGTACTTATAGAGGTAGTAATAATAGTAGAGCTAAAATAAGTATTAGTTTTTATAGTACTAAAGGCGATATCTATATTACTAAATCTAACTCTTTTAATTACGCTTTAGAGCGTAAGACGGCTTATAATAACTTAGTAGATATTACTAATTAATACTATTATAATTATTATTATTATCTTCTATATTACTATTAGTAGCTAATTATATATTATTTATAGAGCTCTTATTAGCGTCTAGCTCTAATAGCGCGTTAATAGCTATATTAGTACTACTATCTTTAAAGAGAGTTTATAATACTATACTTTTAAGCTACTAATTAAAAACTTAAGAGAGGTTATAGTTTATACTCTTTAAGTAATTAAACGACGCTATATTAATAAAAAAGAGTATTAGTAAAGAGTAAGAGATTAGTTAAAATAGTAAAGATATTAAGTATTAAAGAGAAATAAATATTAGATAATTAGTACTATACCTTATTAAAGTAGCGCTATACTTTATTAGAAAGCGCTAAGACTCTAATATTAGTAAGTCTAATATATCTTAAGTTAATTTACTTATACAGAAACCTCTCTTTCTCTAACGCCTATAACTTATAGTAATTACTTAGTAAATACCTAATATTACGGCCTATTAAGCCTATTAATTAAGTTAATTAATTAAGTAAGATTTACTTAATTTACTTGCTAAATTTAGCCTCCCTGATTAACTTAATTAACTTGCTTGTAGCAAGTCAATCAAGTTAAGTTATCAAGTCGACTTGATTGTTGCCATCTCTGCTCGTATCGACACGGCCCGTATACTGCATAGCTTGATCCACGTGTTCCCAGAACCCAGCGCAGTTGAGGTCCAGCCAGTACCAATTGCGGTTCGCAATTTTCATTTCGATGATATGCGCGTTGCAGAGTCGCACGTATGGGTTAAAGGAGTCATTGGCCATTCCCAAGAGGCGCGACCAGTTATCGTCGCGTTCGACGTAGTCTTTGACCGCTCGGTGGAGATAGCCGACCTGGGCCTCGGCGGGCGGATGACCCATCGTGGGTTTGGATACGATCAGGCCCTTGGAACAGGCATTAAGCCGTCGGAGGAGGATTCGCGCTTGGACATTGGCTTGGTCTATTGACATTGGACCGACTTAGAACTTCAACGCGTATTCGGGATCGTCCTCGTCCGCGTATGAGAGCATGAGAAGATTAAGAGGAGCAAGCGAAGCACAGAAGCTTTGAAGCAGTGGAAAAATGCGAGCGAGATGCACGTGTGAGAGTCGGCTGAGGGTGTTCCAAAATAGTCTCGATATGTAAATTTTCTAGCGAAATTATGAGTAAGATGTCCAAGAATCTATTTTCAATAGAAAAATAGCTATAAACGCTGGCGCTTTTGTAAGTAGACTGCATAGCTAATAGTGAATTTAATTGTCTAATATTATAAATTAATTCTGGTATTCTCCTTTGCTCTGTAATACCACTCGGCTTCAGAAGATCGCCGAATTTCTTCTCTGATGTAAGCATGTCGGCTTCGGAGAAGGCGGGGGACCGACCCGACCTCTGAGTGACAAAGGAGCCGCTTGGCGACGCGGCAACCGCCAAACAGCCGTACGAGTGATGTAGTCTACTTTTAAAAGAGACGACAGCTCACAGTCGAGCCTCTCGCATCACCCTTTTCCCCAAGCACTTACACCGCAGATTATCTCAATCTCTCTTCATCCTTCTCCGTCCAATCAAACTCGGCTCCAGTCCGAAAACTCCCCAGAACCCCGCGCACACGCCACGCCCCACCTCCCAAACAAGCCCCGCACTCTCCCAACATCACACCAATTCCCCCCTCCATCCCAAAATGGTCAACATCAATCTTGCCTACACTACGCACATCAACCCCCCCAACGCAAGCCCCGTCCTAACCCGCGCCCAAGTCTGGTCCGGCCTCCAGCGCAAGATCCGCTTCGCGCAAGAATTCGTCCCCGTCATCACGAGCTGCGACGTCCTCTCCGATGCAGACGGCGTCGTAGAGCGCGTAGTAAAGTTCAAAGAGGGCGCCGGACCCAAGCCGCAGGCGAGAGAGACGGTGCGGTGTTGGGCGGATTGTTGGGTACGTTCCGCTCTCGTCCCTGCTTCAAGGGAAGCAACGTTTGAATGGGCACATGCGGTAGAGAGAATTGGCTGACGTCGTTGGGCCGTGGTTAGGTCGACTTTGAGCAGGAAGATGGGACGCATATTAGGAATGTGGTGTCGGATGGGCCGTCGGGCGAGGATGCGGATCTGCAGATGACGTATATGTTTGAGCTGCAGTTTCCGAATGTGCAAGACGACTCGACTGAGGCTAAGGGACTGGTTGCGAAGAACAAAGCTGTGAGTCTACAAGGCTTCTGGTGGAGGCATGGTCACAGTGCTAATGTTTTGGTGCAGATGGCAAAGATGGCCGTTGAGAAGAGTATCGATGCTATCCGAGAGATGGTGAAGGATGGGAGGATTAATGTGTAGGCAAGAAAGGGTGTGGGTGTACTATCCTCACTACGTAGCGAGAGCCACACGGGACTCGCCGAGCTATCGCCTCCAGTCGCCACTCCGCAATCCCATCGTAAATAGTTTCGTGTACGACCTAGTCGTACACCTTAGGTAATACATTCTCTCATATTTGACCTCACTCTGTCACATACTTCCTATCCACCCCATATCCCCAGGCACTCGGCTCATAGTTAATTACGACGCTGTCAAGGCTAAGGGGCGCACGGAGTCGAGCGACGACCTGAACCAAATCCAAAGTTGCATATTAGATATCCGCGACGTATTGAGCAAAAGGGTATGCCGCGAGCGGTCGCCCTAAGTGAATACCCAGAGGTATCATAGTGTCCTCATCTTTTGCGAATACCAACGAGCCGGAGTCGCCCGGGGATGCCAAGGGCGGATCGTTGCTATTCTAGAAAACGATACCCACGTAAGGGTAAGGTATCTAGTATTCGCTGTAGCCCAGAAGTGTGGACGATGCGTATCCCCTTCTTGACGAATAAAAGTCGCATTGGCCACTAATTCGATGTAATTTACGCCTGGCAACATTCTCTATGTTGACTCAGGCATTATTTCAGCCATCTTGCTGCAACTATCAAAGGGTAGCTTACATTGTCCGTCCATTTTTTTCTCTTTATTCGCAAGAATCGACGATTATACAAGGGATTGAGTTTATGGGCTTCCCCCATTCGCTCATACGGATTGACGTTGATCGTGCCAATGAATACTGGCGGACAATTCTTCTGAACCTCCACTGTGACCTATGTCGTAGTTCCAGAAGTGCTTTCGACATTTTTGCGAGCTGTGTCCTCCCAGGGGTTCCATATCAAGAAGCAGAGATGGCAGCCGTCTCTGGGAGATCTCCTCACGTCCCGGAAAGAGGTGTAATGACTGAACTGCTCGTACTCATGATGGACAGGCCCATCTCTGATGTTACAAGTTTCGATACAATTGCCTTGCATTGGGAACAGAGAACGTGCTCTTGCACATTCAGGTTTGCTTCCGGACTGTCGATGTCGATGGTCTGGATAGGCATGTCCTCGGTGTTTGATATGTCGTTCCTCAATATCATGCTCTCTGACATCTGTCCCTTTGATTTCGATAGTGAAAGAAAGGGTATCGACTGTATCATATGCCGCTGTGAGATGTGCAGCCCGCTTACATTTGTGTCAATCACCCGCGTAGCGTATCGTTCGATCAGTCACCCCACACTAGTCGTCGCGCGAATCATTGAATAGATCAAGTCTCAAATTCCTACATTTCGACCGGTAGCCTGGGCATTGTAAGGCTATCACGCTGCCTGTAAAGTCACCTGTCCACCCTTGAGACCGTCGGCAGCAGCCGTCACAGTAATACTTCCCGCACCCGTCGCCTTCACAATCGCCAGCGCCATGCCGCTGAACGCCTTCCGGGTCGTAGACGGGAACACCGTCATATCCGTTGGATCGCCATTGTCGGTCGAGACAATGCGTCCGGGCCCAGACACAGAAAACTTGATCGAGTTGTTCGCGCGGGGAACCACATCGCCGTTGCTATCAACCACCGCCACGCTAACAAAGGAAAGCACATCGCCGCTGATGGAAGTACGGTCCGCCGTCATGTTCAGGCCTGCCGCCGAGCCAACGGTCTTCTTCGTGTCGGTTGCCCATTCTTTGCCGTTCTTGTAGGTCACCACGCGAAGGTCGCCGGCCTGGTATGTGACTTTGTCCCAGCGGAAGCGGTAGGTGTACTGCGCGCGCTTCTGTCGTCCGGCGGATTTGCCGTTGACGAAGAGCTCGGCTTCGTCGCCGGAGGAGAACACATGGACTGGGGTTACTTGACCGACACGGTCGGGCCATGTCCAGTGGGGAAGGATGTGTGCCATTGGGAAGTCGGGGCGCCATTGCGCTTGGTAGAGGTAGAAGCGATCTGCAAGGCTGTCAGTATGTTTCGGACTAATCATTGGTGAATGCAGCACCTACCTTTCTTGAAGCCAGCCATGTCGATGATGCCAAAATACGAGCTCCGAGACTTGTCATAAGGTGTAGGCTCGCCAATGTAATCAAAGCCAGTCCACACAAACTCGCCCGCCACGTACGGGTTCTTGTCTTGCGCCGCAAACACGTTGTCCGGCGACGATCCCCAAGACGGCGGATACAACTCATATGCGCTCACATATCTGTTGGTATCGTCGCCACCCGCGCTTGCGCCACCGACCGTCTGGCTAGTGCCGCTCGTCACGGGGAACAAATACGTGCCTCGCGTACTGAGGACAGACGATGTCTCCGAGCCCCAAACCATCTTGCTCGGGAACTTGCTATGGAAGCTGGCATAATTGCCCCACTCGCCCTGGTAATTCAGTCCAATGATGTCGACAACGCTGGGTAGAGCATCGTTGGTGCCGGCGCTGTTCATCGCGGAGGTAACTCCCCTCGTGGGATCCTCATCACGAGCGATGTCTTTCAGCATCTGGCCCGTCTTGCCTCCATCTGCAGTGCTCTGCTCGGGGATTTCGTTCCCAATGCTCCATGCGATGACCGAGGGATGGTTGCGGTCGCGTCGGATGAAGGAGCGGAGGTCAGGCTCATGCCAATCACCGAAGATCAGGTGGAAGTCGTTCGAGGTCTTGCCTTGGTTCCAGGCATCGAACATTTCATCTAAGACCATAACCCCCATGGAATCCGCGAGATCCATCAGTTCCGGGGCGGGTACGTTGTGGGATGTTCGGAGCGCGTTCATGCCCATCTCTTGAAGCATCTCGAACTGTCGCTCGGCAGCTCGAGTGTTGAAGGCTGCCCCAAGCGAACCGAGGTCGTGGTGGTTGCAGACTCCATTCACGGGTATGACCTCTCCGTTGACAACAAGTCCTTTTCCTGCATCATATTTGATAGTTCGGGCTCCAAAGCGAGTTTCGTAGGTGTCGATAGCCGATCCACCGGCAGAGATTGTGGTCACAGCAACATAGAGGTTGGGTTTCTGCGTTGGCGGAGGACCCCAAAGTTTCGGGTTTGAGATCGTGGCCGAGCCATTGACTGTCTGTTTGCCTCCAGCGCTGACGGTCGCTTTCGATTGAGAGAACGTAGCAACTGCATCTCCTGTGGCTTTCCCAGAGCCGGCGTCGAACGCGTAAACTTTAGTATCGACGGTAACGTCGCGGCTGGAGTTACCCTTGTTTTCGACGGTGACTTCCAGGTTGACGGTTGCCGAGCCGGAGGAAACGCTAGGTGTTGTGATGTGGGTTCCATATTGTCCCACATGCACGGGATCAACGGTGACCAGCCAAACGTTCCTGTAGATACCAGCACCTGGATACCAGCGTGATGAGTCCAAGGCATTGTCCACACGAATGGCCAGGAGATTGTTGCCGGCCTTCGCGAACTTTGTCAGGTCTAGACGGAAAGACGCATAACCGTACGGCCATCCACCGACGAATTGACCGTTCAGCCAGACAGCTGCATATGACATCGCTCCGTCGATGTCCAAGAAGATCGATCGTCCGGCATTGATGTCGTCTGCGGAGATCGTCATCTTCTTGCGATACCAGCCCACTCCGTTGGAAGGCAAGCGACCCATTCCACCGCTGATGCCTGGCGCATTGAAAGGTCCTTTGACGGCCCAGTCATGGGGCAGACTGAGCGACTCCCATGAGCTGTCATCGAAGGAGTCTTTGACATAGTTGACGTTGGCGCCTGGCGCCGTTCCTGACGGTGGTTGGTATTTGGAGCCTTTGATGAAGTCGTTGGCGCAAGGAAGGACCCAGCTCTTCAACGTGCTGTAGGAGAGGGAGTCGGGGTTCGACGTGAAACGCGAAAATTTCCAGTCTGCATTGATGCTCACGCGCTGGCGACCAGGGGCTGCTGCTCTTCGTTCCACCGGATTGCTGAGGACTGCGGCATCGGCAGGTCCGATGTTTGTAATCGCAAGAAGTGCGCAGACCACACGGGTCCACCCCATCGGAGACCACATTTTGGGGAGTACTTGCTTCAGGCGATGCAGGTAAATCTACGAATTTATATCCATAAAACATGCAAAGCGGGATCGACTCTTTCATCTAGAGCAGACCCAGCGATTCGTGGAGAATGGGGCGTGCGATTGGCCATCTTTGCCTGTGTAACCCCGCAAGCTATAGGGTCTGTGGAACGTTATTGTACCTGGAAGCCTTGTTCCTGGCAGCGCGCGGATATTATCCGACAGCAAGGTGGATGATGATTGGCTGGAAATCGGAAGGAATAAAGGTCTGGGGGAAAGAGTAGCAGCGCATGGGTGTATGTTGCGAGATTGAGCCGCCGGAAGGAACAGCCAACCCGGGAAAACGCAAATGTCCACCTATAAAGAAATTCAAAATCCCGGGAACAAAGCTCGGAAGTCCACTTCGCGCACTTCAGCGTTCTTCCAAAAATCATAATCTGGGGTGGAACATTCGCATCAATTTCGCTACGACAGCACGGGAATTGGGACTGGGCCCACGGGCCCAGAGCTTGCACCAATGTTCGCTTGATGCATCGTCCGCGCGCCATACTCGTCCGGATAATCCACCGCGGTGTGGAACATCTGATAATTCGCCCACATAACGATGTCGCCCTCCTCGACCTTCGGCAACATAATGTACTCCGGCTTCAGCACGCGCTCCTGTATCTTCTTCAACCATTGGCGGATCTGGATCAAGTCTTCCACGACCCTTGGCTCTTCATCCTCGCTCGATCGAAAAAACGCCCGTCGCACGCATATGCCGTGCACCATGAATGCTTTCTCTCCAGTCACCGGATTTACCCAGACCATCGGGTAGCGCTTCACATCTTTGTCGTTCCATTCACCGAGTTCCTCGAGCTTTTTCTCTTTTCCCTGGCTTACGAGGCCCAGGCCGGTTGGATTCGCCTTGCAGTCACCCATCCACATGTATGGATGCGGTGCATATTCGACCCATGAATGGTCTGCGATTTTCTTTTCTTCGTCTGTCATCAGGTCATACGTTTGTACATTGCTGAAGAAGGCAGTGAGCCCGGGCTCAGTTGTGATGGAATGGCCGCTGCCGTCGTCCCATTGGATGGTCACTTCCGGACTCGTTGGCCGCTTGAAGCAACGGAGGGTGGTGAACCACGCTGGATCGCGGGCGTACAGCGGCGCATCGATATGCCATCGCTGGAATCGGGTATGGCCTTTGTTGAATTCTTCCACAGGCAGCTCGAGATCGTGCCAGTCGTGCGAGAGCGGCTTGCGGACGGTGATGTCTTTGAGACCGAAGTGATCCTCGCCCTGATATCCCTTGCCAATCAACCGAACGTTCTCTGCACCGGGGATGCCGTACACATCGCGACTTCGCTAGGGTCATCGTTAGTCTTGGCTAGGCTATACGACTATGAGTGGCGTACGGAGAGAAGTCCACCTTGCTTGTTGAATGTCTTGAGGTCTCCATGTGAGTGAACTAGGGGCGCTTTGGGATCAAAGCGCGTGACGAGTTCCCATTGCTTAATGGGTGGCAAGTCCTTCTGCCCTTTCACCACAATCACTTTGTGAGTCCAGATCGCATCTGATAGCGCCTTGACGTCCGCGTCTGAGCTCACACGTCAGATATTTTCGCAACTTGTTCGCATCATTGCGTACCACTGATTGTGCCCAGGTCAAGATCGCCGATGACAGCACCAAAGTTGTGCCTTTCTTTGGCAGACTTCTCGATCGGCGTTATCGTGAACGTTGGCTCGGGGTCGAGGATTCCAGGAGACATTTTTGTCTACAGTCAGGAGGATGTTAGAATCTTCTCGTGTGTCTGGGAGGATATCGACTTTCTCCGAAATCGTACTCGAGTGAAGTGTGGTTGCTGTGTTGATGAACAACTGCGTCGCTGCTCGTCGATGAAACGGATATCGCCGAGCGTATCCCCGGGTATCTTAGCATCTTGGCTATAGAAGATGTGTGAATAGGAAGTAATCCTAACGGCCTTCGCGGCCGCTGTGGATTTGCTTATCAAAGTCGGCCGAGTGCGCCACCCAAAAATGGGGGGGCGCGGGGTTTGCTTGGCTCGAGGTTCGGGCTTTCGTCCGAACTTCCCTGACACTTGCACGAAGTGGCGGCTTCTACTGCATGATTGGGTGTACGCCTCACCGAGGCCCTGGATACCGAGCAGTAGAGCTTCAAATGTTCGATAGAAGTCATTGCATCGGCCTCTAAGGCTCTGCTCATTTGGAAAAATCGCCATGCCTCCCGTAAAGCTCGAATCGCCCTACTACACCTCTCCCACTGGCACACGCCTGCATTACCTTCACACAGGGACAGCGTCAGGGCCTCTCTTGATCTGCCTTCACGGCCTCGGAGGCTCCACCGAGACGTTTCTGCCACTTCTTCCCTCGCTGCCGCAAAGCTCCAGTATCATACTCGTCGACTTCCCCGGGTTCGGCAACTCTCCACTCCCACATTCATCAAAGCCACTCTCAGTAAGTGGCCATGTCTCCGACCTGGGCCATCTCATCGCACATCTTCAAGGAGCTTCGGAAGCCTCAACAAAGCGAATCACGCTCATCGGGCACTCACTCGGCGCCATCGTCGCATTACACTATGCCTCGCAGCAGCCTGGACAAATCGCAGGCTTGGTACTCCTCGGCGCAGGACAAGCCGCGGGGCATATCCCAGCGGTGAGGCAGCGGATGATGGATATGGCGGCTGCAGTGAGAAGCGAGAAGGGTATCGATTTCGCGGCGGAAGCCGCGACTAAGTCAAATTTCTACGAGGACACGTATGTAAAGACATTCGGTACCTTCCATGCAGTCCAGAGATGCTGACGAGACGTCGCATAGACCCGAGCGGAGTGTCAACCCAGCTGCGCGCGAAGCCGTACGCGAAGCAGTCGCTTCCTCCGATCCCGAGGGTTACGCGCAGACATGCGAGGCGCTTGTGGATCTCGATCATAAGGACCCTGATTACGGCCTGATTACGGCGCCGGCGATGTTCATCGCGGGAGACAATGACATGGTAAGCCCTGTCGATCGATCAAAGAAGCTCAGCGGCTTAGTGGGCGGTAAAAGCTGGGTCGAGGTGGTGCAGAGCGGTCATCAAATGGTATTGGAGGACCTGCCTAGCGTGCGGCGGGCAGTTGAGGTGCTGCTGAACGAAATAGCGTAGCCAAATTCATACAATTCGGCCTTGGTTTGCTGGTTGGCACGAGCACGAACCGCATGCGAGGTTGTACTTGACTGTGATTGCCGCTCAAGGAATGACGCTCAGAGCAATGAAAAGTCGTGATTTGCCAAATACAACAGGTTCTCGAACCCATTTGAGCCATCCAGCCCAGCTGGAGGAAATGCAAAGTTGAGGTCCAGCTGCGCGAAATCAGGTGCTTCGGACTGCACAGCTTCGCCCACCTCGTGCTGTGGCAGACCCGCGGGCTGCGAAGCCAAACCGTGAGCGCCCTGATCATCCTGGCGCGAAGGTGTAGTTTGGCCTTGCGAATTCTCCCCACAAAATGCCTTTACAAAGTCCGGGACGTTGAAGTTGATGATAGTCGTGCCGTCGTGTCGTCGCTTCCTTCCATGGTTGGGTGTAGCTTCTGTGAGCAGTGCGCCCAGCAACTTCACCCCTCGGACTGCGATCATACTGTTGTGACAAGACTGCAAGATGCTGACGACGTCTTCGACGAGCTGGCGGTGCTCGAAGCATTCGACTTCGCTTGGGTCGCGATGAAGGATGTCCAAAAGGAGTATGATTGATGCTGCGACGGCAAACGCTTGATGAATCCAGAGTATTGGTCCATCCTCCTTCACCACACACTTGTATTCCTTGATGATTGTTTTCGAAGCGGCTAAGCAGGTTCGTCTTGTGAAGGTGAAAGCTGGGTTCGTGAAGCTGTCCGAGAGAAAAGCGCGATGAATCATGATGATTTTGTGACTGGAGCTAATTGCCAACGCGCGTCGTGCCCAAGGTATCCAAGATGGCCAATTGCTCTCCAACGGCGAATTGGTAAGATAAATTGGTCGCTCTTTCATGGCCAGAGTTCGCATGCGAGCGTCCCAGTGCAGAACTTGTTCGTAGCGAGTATATGGCGTGTTGCAGGCCATGAGGCCGTCTTGCAGTTGTGGCATGATTGCCGCGATTTCGCGCAGGAAGCGGCAATAGCTGATCATTGTGGGTGTATCTTCAGGTAAAGGCACAAGATCGTGATCGTGGCAGTTCGTCGGAGGCTCCGAAGTTGCATACACTGGGCTTATGAGGTAGCTTTCGGAAAATGGGATGGCGAACCAGTCCTGCGTGCAAAGTTGGCACCAAATCCGCCGGCCGATCTCTTTCTCCACCGCAGTGCCTTTCGCATCAGGCCCTAGTTTATGTAGAGCTAACGACTGCGCAATTCGTGTTGCAGCCGCTAGGTGGATGCTTTGGCTATTACTGAAACCCAATATGTGAGCGGGGACAGTGGCTGTTGCTATGGCTTGGCAAGACAGAATCGACATATTGGTGGTGTAATCAGCCCGGTTCAAACATGTGATGATAGCTTGAAACCAGCGTTTCGACAGCGTTTCTTGCTCGGCGGGGCGGAAACCCCACGAACGACCGTGTTGCGGTGGCGCACACGCCAGACTTGCCGTGATCACGGAGAACAGGAGTGCGACCCATTGCAGATTGACCCCTTTCTGCTCGATGGAGCCGCCATCATTGTAGAAGGCCTCCAATTGTGCTCGGAACGTAGGCGCGAAGTACGACCCATGATACCAGAGTAGACATTCCTCATGCCAGTCCACCAGCTGCCAGACCTGACGTTTGCTCGGTAGCAGCAATTGCAGGAGCGACAACGGAGAGCACCCATCGAAGGCGTCCCCGGTAGGAGCCACGGCATCGGTGGTCGCTTCCGGCGACACGACCGTGTGGGAGTCTGGATCTTTCCTCTTTCCCCAAGCTAGGAACTCTAGTATCGATGCGGCATCCTGGACGACAGAATCTCCGCGATCCGGCCCGCCACTTTCTACATATTCGTGTTCTATGCGAGGATCGATTCGAGGATCGATTCGAGGATCGAGTGGGTCGGTTGGCTCGACAGTCGCTCTATCGGCTTCGGCATTGGGACGTCTCGGGTGCTGTTGAGCATGCTTTTCGAGCTCAGCAACGCGATGGCGGAGATATTCGAGGTCAGCCTCATGAGTGCGCGTGCTGGGGGACGGGCGAGACGGAGAGCTGAAGCTAGCGTCCGAGTTGCAAGCGCTTTGCTCTCCCCTACCAATGGCATCAGCATGGTCCTGGGATAGGGCTCGAGCCTCCACTGCCTCTCTGTCTCTGGACAAGGGAAGAGGAGGCGTCGCATGGGCTCGATCGTACTCAGAGCAGCTGTCTGGGGAACTGACCTACGCACGCAATTGGTGCACGGCACCGTCTTGCTGCACTTCACCTTTCTGCGCGTACACGCGGCGCAGGCAAGTCGACTCCGGGCACTCGCCATCGCTCTTGATCGTGGGCAGTCTGACGAAGCCAGCGCCTCGGTCGAGCCTGAAAGGCCTATATTCGCGCGGTGTCTAGATGGATTTCGGCGGATTGTCCAGCGGGCCGGCTGGCGGTCCTGGAGGTACCAGGCCTGGCTACCGCCCCGCCCCGTTATCCTGCTTCAGCCATTCAGACCCCAATGGCTGGTTTCCAGGAAATCGCTAGCGGGATAGGCCTCGTGGAAGGCCGCATGGCTCGGGTGCTGTGTTTACGTCCCGCTTGGTGGCGGAGGAGGAAGCCAACGGGGCGGGCCAACAGATGCCGAGGTCATGCCGACAAATACGCCGCGTAAGTTACCGCCAACCACAAGGCGCGCGATAAGCAAAGCCATCGCGCTTCGGCCGACTTCCGAGGCTCCTTCTTCAGGTCTTCGCTTCAACACTGCGGTACATCGACACCATTATATCTCACAGCTCCAGTGATGGCCTCTATCCTCCTGGCACAAAGGCCCAGTACGTGCGATGGAGGATCAGAGCCTGCATCATGTTACCCTCGTCGGCTTCCTCGTTCAATCGTAGCAGAGACCTGCGTAAAGATCTGCATCTGACATGGATATCACGACGCTCCTGATAACGGCACTTTTCCGCGCAAACCATCATGGCCAGAATATCTCTCGCGATAAGGCCAGCTTAAGTTTTCAGCGTCCGGCAACAACCGTACGATAGCCTATCAATTAGCTCTGCGCGGCGCGGCGCCTTTTCAATCGCGCATAAGCAGCGCCTCGTTGCCAGGTACGGGCGTACTCGATCCTGTGCAAGTCACCATCGTCGTGGCGCTAGGCGGCCAAAAGTTAAAAGGTGGGGACTTCAGGAACTGTCAAGTCTTCAACCCCAGCCCGGACTGACCCCTCGACACCAGCCAAATGGATCGTCTCCGTTTCCGAGAGCGTGGCCATGCTGCCGCAAGCAAAACCAAACTTCGGCTCACTGAGCCTGGGAGCTGGAAGCTACCAAAGCAGTCAAGCAGTATTGCGCCTCCTGATGTATGGACGAATGCGGATATGGACCCAGTGCCCCCAGAGCGGCGAACCTGGGGCTCTGGCGCATTCGTCACCTACTGGTTTTCTGATCTGGTCACGATCGCTACATGGAGCGCTGGTTCTGCCATCATCACGCTTGGTACGTAAACCCAGAGTTGTTGTTTACATTTGAAATCGCGGACTGACGCCTCTATCCAGGCCTAAGTTGCACGGATGCCATCGTGATCACCCTCGTAGCCGCCATCTGCAATACCATCCCAACAATCCTAAATGGAGCCATCGGCGCAAATCTGCATATTCCCTTTCCAATTGCAGCAAGAGCCAGTTTTGGCTATTACTTCAGCTACTTCGCCATCATCAGCAGAGCTATTCTGGCCATGTTCTGGTTTGGCGTGCAAACTGCGAATGGTGGTACTTGTGTCACTGCTGTGAGTCATTGCCGTTCAATGATACCAGAACAAAAGATTAATCCTTTCGCAGATTCTCAATGCCATCTGGCCCAGCTTCCGACATCTTCCCAACCACCTACCCGCTTCAGTAGGACTCACGAGCGCCGGCATGGTCTCATATTTTCTGTACTGGCTGATCCAATTCCCACTTCTGCTTGTCCCGACGCACAAGCTGCAGTACATGTTCTGGGTCAAAACCATCTCCACCCCACCCGTTGCTATTGCCACAGTCGCTTGGGTAGCTGCCAAAGCCGGCGGCAACGGCGCTTTCTTCACCGCTCCTTCCACGGTTCACGGCTCCCAACGTGCTTGGCTCTGGCTCGCTAGCATGACCAGCATCACTGGAGGTTACAGCACGCTCGCAGTCAACATCTCTGACTTCTCGCGCTTCAGCAAGAACAGACATGCGCACTACTGGCAAACACCCGCAATCCCGTTTCTTAAAACCATCACATCGCTGATGGGCGTTGTCGCCGCTTCCGCAGCGAAGGAGGTCTGGGGAACTCCATATTGGACACCCTTCCAGATCATGGACAAATGGACGTCTCCCGGCGGCCGCGCGGCGACCTTCTTCTGCGCAGCGGTGTGGCTACTCAGCCAGATCAGTGTCAACATCAGCGCAAACGCTGTCTCCTTTGCCAACGATGTCACTACCTTGGCACCAAAGTGGTTCAACGTCCGCCGCGGAACGATCCTTGTCTCGTTCATCGGGGGCTGGGCTTTGTGCCCGTGGATCATCATCGCTTCCGGCAAAGCGTTTCTGAACTTTATGAGCGCATATGCCATCTTCATGGCGCCCATGGCTGGCATTCTCTTCACCGACTACTGGCTAGTCAAGCGCCGGAAATACGACGTCCCTGCGCTGTATGACCCTCGCGGCATCTATCGATACGGCAAGTACGGCACAAATTGGCGCGCTTTCGTTGCGACGTTCGTTACGATTGTACCGCTTCTGCCGGCGCTGGCGAACAAAGTCAATCCCAAGGTCAAACTCGACGAAGGGTTGAAGAACTTGTTTACGTTCAATTGGTTGTATGGGTTCTGTCTATCGATCTTTTTGTACTATGTTGCGAATCTGTGTTTTCCTCACAAGCCCACTCTCATTCCAAATGTTGTTCATGGTACTCCGATTCTGGAGGGTGTGGAGTCGGATGCAGCGAGTGGAAAAAGCGATGGCGTGGATGATAAGATCCGATCCGAGGCGAAGGTACAGGAGAGTTCTATCGTCTAGCCGAGTTAAAGAGTGGCTGAAATTGGATTCCGTTGCGTATCAAAGAGGCCAAATCTATCATGCATCTTTCCGCCACTGCGCAATTCCCACTACCTACGATTTTCCATCTATTGCAGGAGCTTCTGCTCGACTAATGCCATTCACCCCTCATCTTGAACACTCGCTTGAAGAGGTGACGTGGCGGCGGTACTCTTATGGTTATTCAATCAGGGCTCGTGTGAATAAACCATAGCAACCTAGCTTTGTACGCTGAGATGAGCATCGTTTAAGTGCGTTCGCTCATCAATGCAAGATGTTTCTCAAGAAGTATATACCTGATCATATGCAGGTGGGTTGGGAACCAGACGCCAACCGATATCTCGACAGCCAATTCATCCGATTCGAGTGGTGCCTGCAATGATCTCTCTAAACCACGCACTTAAGCTGCTGCCTCGACTTGAGCGACCTTGACTTCAGGCGCAACCTTGACTTCCTTCTGCTGCGACTCCAGCTTCGCCTTCAGCGCACCGTAGTACTTCTGCATTGCGTTGCGATTGAATTCCTCCCCAGTCACGACCGGGTACTTCCCCTTCGGACCCTGTATGATGGCGTCCTTTACAGGTTGATTGAAGAAAGCGATGCTGTATCTCTCGCCGTAGTAATCGCCCTCTTCACACGGCGCCTTAACGCGATGAAAAGTGCTTTTGAACCGATCATCACTCCAGCTCATCAACAAGTCCCCGATGTTGCAAACTATGACTCCCGGTTCGAACTCAACCTTAGTCCACTCGTCACCAAGCGCAAACTCGGTGACTACTTCGCGCCCAGGGCAAATTTCCAAGCCTGATTGGCCGGTGCGTTGGAAGAGCAGCGTGAGGAAGCCCCAGTCTGCGTGCGCGCCCGCGCGATGATAGATCTTGCCGTCGTTCGTCTTGGGCGTCTCGTAGTAATGCAATAGCCGGAGCGTAGACTGCGAGTCCGGCCGCTTGCAGTCGTGGTACTTGACGAAGTAATCGTCCTCGAATCCCAAGCCCCGCGCAAGACATCTCATGATCTGCTCCGATATGCTCTGTACACGGTGCATAAATGCGAGGCTTTTCGTCTTGAAGCCCGGTAGCGTCTCGTCTCCCATCCAAACGCCTTCCATGTTCTCGCCGAACTGCAGCTGGTACGACTCTTTCGTGTCTGCAGCCCCGGTGGAGGGTCGGACTTGCGACATCTTTTCCCAGCCGACGTTGTTGGGACTCCATGGTACAGTGGCTTTTGTGGTGTCTGGGAGGTCGAAGAAGGACTGCGAGGTTTCGAACATGGTTTGTACTTCGGGCTCGGTCAGGCCGTGGTCGGTTATGGCGAAGAAGCCGACTTCTTCCGCCGCTTTGCATAGTTCCTGGGTGATGGTGTCGACGCGATTTTCGAAATCGTGGAGGGAGACCTGCAAGAGTCAGATGGATACAATTTCAGTCAAGGTTTGTGGGGCTGACTTTTGGAATCTTACGATCCACGTACTTCGTCTTCTCTGCCATCGTTACTTCTCCAGATATTGAGGTCTCGCGGAAGCTGGTTGTTGCTGATGATGATGCTGCTGCTGCTGCTGCGCGGTGGAATTTACAGATCTGGTTTCCAATGAAACGTGTATATTGTTCGAGTGGCAAAATGCACCTGTCTGTGAAGCTCACCCACCACCACCGTTAGTTGCGAGTTTGGCCAATGCGGAAGTATGCACCAAACGGCAGGAAAGGAAAGTGGGGTAGGTGTGCGGCCGAGAACTCTTACAGACTTCCCCGCATCAACCTTGTATCAACAACGTATCCACGCATCATCCAGCATCTGCGATTTCAAATACGGTAGATTTCCGAGGGATAATCGCAGCGATGGCCTGCGAGATAACGGCCCAGAGTACGGCCAGGCCCCGTTATAGAGCTCGGCCGACCTGCGGAAATTCGGGGTTCTAACCGCATCTGGTCAATCGTAAGTCGTCGAGGCATGAGCGGCTACTCACGACTGAAGCAGTAGACTACAGCCAGATACTACCCTGTAAGCTCTTCGATTAAAGCTGAGGGTGAAGTATGAGCGATCTCAGCATCTGCGTTGTATTCTAAGAGTCAAAGAGCAAGGCAAGATGGTCATCACCGCTGTCATTACAGAAGAGCCCGCAACCCTTCATCTTGCGCCCAAGAAAGTGCCAGATATCTTGCCACATGCCGAGAAGACCAATGGTCGCGCCGTTCCGATCAAGCATCCAGAGAGCAGTGGCGTGGACTTCGGCGCTGAAGTTTACGGTATCGACTTGAACAACTTCACTGACGCCGACTTCGATTTCATCCATAATGCCCTACATACGCACAAACTCCTTGTCTTCAAGGAACAACCTGAGATGCTCACGCCGCAACAACAGTACAGATTAACTTCGAAGTAAGCTACCTGTCGTCTCCCAGTAATTGATTAGGAACACTGACCACCGCCAGCTTCGACCCCGAAGAAACAACAGGCGGTTTCGCCCATGGTCACGACCCCTTCCTCGTCCACCACAACGGCATCGACTTCCACGGCATACCCAAACGCCCTGCCATACCCGTACAGCCTCAGGTCCATATTCTAGGCCGCGGTCCCCTACCAGATGGTCACTTCGGGTTTCCACCGGGCTTCGAGGTGCAAGGCATTGACCACGAGGAATTCCATCTTCCACCCCACATTCCACCCGAGGAGCGTGAAGCTGGCGCATCTCGCTTTTACCAATGGCACTTCGATGGTTCGCTGTACAACATCCCGCCTCCACGGGTGGGCTGCCTTCTTGCAGTGCGCACACCGAAGGGTCCCGACGTTACGGTGCGGTGGGAAGATGAGAAAGGCACCACGATGAAAATGGCCCCAGGCGCGACGGCAATGGTGGCTGGTAGCCGCGCGCTGGCGCTTTTAGATGAGGAAATCCGGAACATCGTCTTGAATAGCAGGATCGAGTACGCACCGCATGCTTTCGTGTGGATGTCTACAGCGCACAGTACGCGACTTGGACATCTTCTGGAAACGGAAGGTCTGGAGAAGCCGCTGGATCAGCTGCCTAAGTGGGAGAAAAGCAAGATTTGTGCGTATCCTATGGTGTGGACCAACCCTGTTACTGGGGAGAAGAGTCTGCAAGTCCACGGGCAGGGGGCCATGAAGTTGCTGCTGAAGAGCGAGCCTGATGCCGAGGAGAGGGTTGTTGATGATTTGAGCGAAGTGCGGAAGTTCATGGATCGGTAAGTGAAGCCCCAGTCCAATTTGGTAGGATGACAAGTGCTAATGAGAACGGCATAGGATTATGAGGCCAGTCTTGCAGCCGGAGAACATCTATGCACATCCGCATCAGGAGCAGGATGTTATATTGTGGTACAATAGGGCGTTGTGGCACAGCATCGTAAGTCTAGCAGGACTGACCGATCACGAAGTGAGCCTGAAGGCTAATTGATTGCAGACCGAGTTCCCTAAGTCGTATGGGCCTAGGGTGATGCATCAATGCAATGTCGCTGCGAGCGACCATCCGTCAGGTTGAGGGATCGCCGCGATCCAGTGACCACATTCACCTATATCGCATCAACGAAGTACCCGTTGTTATCATCATGTGACCGCCTCCTATAGATGAGAGACTCTTGCTCGGCAGAGTGGTCGATGCACTCACAGTATCAGTCTCCCGCCAGACAGTAGCACAGTTCTTACGATAAGATAGTCCTCTTTCTTACAAACATACCTACTTATGATATTTCTTCACACCTGCCAATTGCAACACCCTCTCTGTAATATCTGGCTTCTCCAACGGCTCCTTCCGATTATGCGGATCCTCCTTCCCATCTCTCATCGGCACACCAGCCGGGCGCAGATTGCAATGCGGCCAATGCGTAGTGCCCTGCCACTCTTTGAAGTACTGAGCCTTAGTAGCACGATCCTCCTCGGTTGCAAATCTGGCCGGCGTCATGCATATATACTGCACATGACGGATTCGCTGGCCCTGCGGGTGTGCCGCGTAATGCATAGTACGAGAGTCCCAAAGCACCTGGATCCGACCGTCAGCACAAGATGGCATGCACAACTAGTGCTAGTAGGAAATCGCACCACATACCAAGTCTCCCGGGTCCATATTGATCTTCTCGAGCACGCATCCCCGGTCTTGGAACCACTTCACGTCTTGCTCTCTAAAGATAAACAGGTCTTTGAAGTTCTCCTCCTCTGGTGGCTTATCCTCGTGGTCATCTTCTTCGCGTTGCTCGGAGAAGAATTGGTCGAAGAGCTTGGAGCTCCCTTTCATGAGGATCAGGCCGCCGTCTTCAGGGCCATTGGGTTGGTAGTTGAGCAGGCCCTGCACACACTGCATGCCCTTCCTGTGGGGTGATTGGTCGCAGTGGGGCCAGGGTGACCATTTGAGGTCCTTTTGCCGTGGCAGCGTGATGTTCATACCGTCGAAGGAGGTGAGCAGCTCCGATGTGCCCCAAAGCTTGGTAAAGACGTCGAGGACTTTGGGTTCGCTTTAAGGGTGTTAGTGAGGTTTTGTTCTCGAGTAGCACATGTGTTGGAATATAAAGCGTACGTTCTTGCTTCCCAAGCAAACTTCTCGTGGTTGCTGCCGTACCCAAAATACATTCCTCCTTTGAACGAGACGGGTAGATGGTCTGCTGTCCATGTGCTTTCGTCATTTTCGTCAAAGCCCAGATCGAAAGACTTCAGCCAGTCTATTTGCTTTTGGCGATAGTAGGCGGCCCGTTCGGGAGAAACGACGTTCTTGATGACGACGCAGCCGAGACGGTGGAATTCATCGCGCCAGTCGCCATAGGTCATGCCTTCCTTGTGCTGGATCAAGTCGACGCCCGTGTCGGGCTTGACATCAAAGTCGGCATGGGGAGCCATAATGCTGTCTTCGAAAATAAACTAATTACGATAAATGAAGATGTTCAGAGTATGCACTGCTAGCAATCGTGCACATGGGACATTTATGAACGCGCAAAAGCATACCTTGGATCGCAAGTATCCCTCCAAACCCCGCGTTCTCACTTGCCGACATTAGGCGTCGCAGATTTCCCCCTTCCCCCACATGGCGCGCGACGGCTGGAATCCGGGATCCATGTCGGGAGGAGCCGAGAGTGGAGGCGTCGGAATTGTGGGCGTAATCGAGAACCAATCGATAGTTTATTCGTCGTACCGAGCTTGCGCAGGGCCGGGAGAGCATTGTAGCTTGACGCGTCTCCCCAAAAAGCGTGTCCAACAATTTTTCCAGGAGAATGCGTCTTTCAGCTCTTAATCTTCAATTTCGCAATTAGATTTCCTCCATACCTTTGCCTCGTCTCTTCAGCTTTCTCAAGATGCCGCCTGCCATCCAAGTCGCCTACAAGCCCATTTCAAAACCGGAGATTGGGGTAAACAACTACCAGGGCTTCACGCCAGGGAAAAGCGAAGTCCTCCCCGCTGGCGCAAATCCTTACAACGCGAAGCCTCTCGAGTCTCCCATCCGCATCGACCATGACGTCGAAATCAAGGTGCGCGATGGATGCCGCCTTTACGTTGACATCTACCGGCCCGCCGACGTCCCAGAGAGCGAAAAACTACCCGCAGTCATCAGCTGGTCCTGCTATGGGAAGAAATACTCTGCATTAGAAATGCTACCAATCACCATATGGAACTGTTGCGTTCCGCGCAGCGCCCTGTCCGGCTTGGAAAAGTTCGAGGGTCTGGATCCCGTCCGGTGGTGCCCAAGAGGGTATGCCATAATTTCGGTAGATAGTCGGGGGACAGGCGATTCGGACGGGCAGATTCCAATCATGGGATCGCAGGATGCGGAAGACTGCTACGACGTCATCGAGGCCATCGCAGCCATGCCTTGGAGCAACGGGAAGGTGGGAATGGCAGGCAACAGTGCCCTCGCAATCATACAGTGGCATGTAGCTGCGTTGCGCCCACCACACCTGGCGGCAATCGCGCCCTGGGAGGGCAGTGGCGACATTTACCGCGAACAATTTTGTCGCGGAGGTTGGTTTACCATGTCCAACTTCGACCTGATCATGCACTACATCATCAAGAGCAATGCAGTCAACGCTGGCGTTGAAGACTTCGACGAAATGTATCGCCGCAGCCCGGTCTCGAACGCCTTCTGGGCCGACAAGCGCGCCGACATGACGAAGATCGAATGTCCCGTGTTCATTTCCGGTTCCGACTTTAGCTCGATACACACGATGGGGTCGGTAAGAGGGTGGCTCGAGGTTCCACACGACAAGAAGTGGATACGGTGGAGCTCATATCAGGAATGGTACGAGTTGTACTGCGTCGATCATTCTGACAAGGAACTCCATAAATACTTCGACAAATATCTCCGGGGTGTCGATAATGACTGGGAGACGAGTACGCCCAAGGTGCGATGGTCTGCGCTGCAATTTGGGGACCGTGAGGCTATTGACGACATCGAATTCGCGGATTTCCCGATCCCAGGCACGGAGTACAGACACTTTCATCTTTCCGACGAAGGGCTGCACCCGGAAGCTGATGCAGCCAAGCCCTGCACGGTGTCGTACAACTCTGAGGATTCGAAGTCGATGGCCGAGTTCACATACACCTTCCCAGTGAATGCGCGCCTCATAGGTCTGCCCAAGGCAGTGCTTTACATGTCCTGCAACGCTTCTGATGACATGATCGTGTTCATCATCTTGCGGAAGCGAGACCGCGATGGGAAGCCTCTCAAGCACCTTTGCTTCCCTTTCTCAGCCATCCCGCAAGAGTACAAGGGGTTTGACGATATCCCGGAGAAGGAGCAGGCTAGTGTAAACACGCACCTCGGTAGCGTGGGTATACTGCGTGCGAGTCACCGCCGGTTCATCCCTGAGAAGAGCATCCATGAGCAGTTTCCATTTCACCCACATGATATCGAGGAGAAGATCACACCGGGTGAGATTGTGAAGCTGGAGATTGGCATCTGGTCAATGGGTGTCGACTTCGAGGAGGGCGAATCGATTAGCATGCAGGTAAGCAAGCCCTCTGCAAAGATTGACGAAGGTTGACTGATGGGAGTAGGTCTCTGGTACTTTCCCTGCCATTTCGGGCGATTATACGAGGTTCTCCAAGCCGCGGCCCGAGCACGAGAAGAACAAGGGAGACCATATCATCCACTGTGGACCAGAAACCCCAAGCAGGATCATTCTGCCCTTTGTGCCTTTGCCTGCAACACCATAGTATTTCGCATTCTCTGCGAAGCTGTAATAGCAATCGAATGGTGACACTTATATCCCTCTGTCGTGGATGCGACCTAATGCGATTCATTCTTCGGAAGTTCGACATCCTTTTCAATTGCCTTCTCTCGCCAGCAGTGACTGCCAAAGGGGAGTTTGCGAAGAATGATTGAAGGACTCGAAGAAGCTATAGCCATCATGTCGGATGCGATTTCGAGAAAAATCTGAAATGATCATATTTTTAGGATTCGGAGTAGTGACCGGCATGAGTCCGAATCGGGCCTAATAAGTGAACCATTGGCGAAGCGGTATTGGTGCCCACCCACTCTCCGAGCGCTTGTGCATCCTCGTTTCCCCGCAACCCCGCAAAACCCAGCATTCTCCAGGGCCGCCGAACCAAATCTCCGGGGTAGCGCAAGCCCGGGATGTGGAGTAGGATGTACACTGTTGACGGCTGCTAGGCTGGGAACTTGAGTGTCGGCGTAGGTGGGAAGGCGTGCGTGTCGCGGACTTCTGTCCTAGGCGAAAGGCCCCATAAAACATCTGTCCCATGGCACCGGTTCTACATATTGGCCTTTGTACGGTTCCCATCGCCATCACCTCCTTTCTAGCCCAATCTTACTTGTTGGACTCGCGCCGGTGTCATCATGGCAGACATGAAGGACACGAAGCAATTCGACGCAACGGTCGAGCGATACGAAACAGTGCCTGATGAGGAACATGTCCAGAAATCCCGGCCGATGGCAATGGGCACGGTGACCCTGACCGACACAAAGGATATTTATCTGGTCCCAGCGCCTAGTGCAGACCCTCGAGGTGCTTCCGTCTCTTCCTGAGCGTGTTGCCGCAATACTGATGTCGCGAAGATCCATTAAACCTGCCGAAATGGAGGAAGATCATGTTCATCGTACAGACGTCGATATGTAGGTGCTGGGCCATGCCCAAAGGTTATTCGCTAACTTTAGCTCAGTCTCGAGCCTGTCGCTATCCCTCGTATCGGGGTTTGGTGGATTGCTTCCGTTCTACATCCCGCAGTATGCTGCGCATGGAGCCACATACGCCGACATAACGGCACTCATGACCTATCCAACAGTCTTCATGGGCATCGGGAACTTGATCTGCGTCCCGATTGCCTTGTCCGTTGGTAGAAGGCCAGTGTACCTTGCGTCTCTTGTGGTGCTTCTTGCTTCTGCATTGCTAGCGGCGTATGCGAAAGACTACAATTGGCATCTTGCGGCACGCATGGTTCTCGGCCTTGCCGCCGGCCAGTCGGAGGCGCTCGTTCCCATGATGATCCAAGTAGGTGAACCATACTCGTCTGCTCAGGGAGGGCATTAATTTTCTTGGCTAGGAAATCCATTTCGTTCACGAACGAAGCACATGCCTGATGTGGCAGTCGGCAGTCCAGACAGTGTGCAGTGCAGTGTATATTATCTGCGCGTCCCCTATTGCTGGTGCAATCGGGCCTGGGAACTGGTACATCCTTGGAGCTGGACTCTGCGCTGCGAACCTGCTCATGTCGATTCCTTGGGTGCCGGAGAGCAGGTACGAACGTACTCTCACGGCATATGGGCAGTTCTCGGCCGAGGAAGGCGGCGAGGGCAACGGCTCGAGAGCGACAGCAGCGCCACCGATGAAGATCAGCGAGAGGCCGTCGTTGGATCCCATCACGTTCCAGCCGCGAACCATTTGGTCAGATATGCGTCTGTTCACTGGCAAACCGGATTGGGCTGAAGGGTGGTATGGATTGATCGTAAGTAGAAACGCGGCTGAGTGTTGACCATACTGATTTTGTCGCAGAATACCTTCCAGATCCTGCTCTTCCCAAACGTTCTCTGGGCGTTTTGCCTCAATGGGTTGACCATTGGCGTCAACATCGCAATCGGAACAACGTACGGTAACGTGGTGACTGCACCACCATACAATTGGGCAGACAAATCGGCGTCGTACGTCAATGCTGGTCAGATAGTGGTCGCTTTCGTTGCACTTCCGCTGTTGGGCAACGGAAGTGACTTCGTCATCAAGTGGCGTGCCAGGCGTAATGGGGGTATCCACGAGCCAGAAAATCGACTGCTGTTGCTCTGGATTCCTTTGACTATCGGTGTCATTGCTTCAACTCTCTATGGTCAGGCTTGTCAGCACCCGACCAAGTACCATTGGTTCACCATTGTCTTCGGAAACGCTGCCTACTACTTTGCTTTCGTTGTAAGTCGTGTTCAAGTAACAGGTTTTGGAGTCCAAACTGATGTCCACGATCAGGGAGCTAATATCGCCGCAATCACCTACCTGCTGGATAGTTATCCAGCAAGGGCAGGTCCAGTGCTTGTGGTTATTACCGCCTTCCGGGGTTTTGTCAGCTTCGGTGTCAGCTACGGTGTAGCCAAATTTATCGACAACGCCGGGTATGATGGCTCATTCGGCACGTATGCCGGACTTACCGCGCTCTTTGGCCTTCTAGCCATACCCATCTTCTTCTTTGGCAAGCGCATCCGTCAGTTCACCGGAAGGTGGGCGATGAAGACTAAGACAGGGAAGCCGTCAATGAGCCACTAGGCCCAGACGAATGCGCATAGTAGATGCAGTTAGATCGAACGGAGGAGGTTCGGACGTACTCGTCGATCAGTGCATCCCAACGTTTTGAGCTCAAATATGAGATAAATGTTCTTTGCTATAGAATACTATGCTTCGAATGTATGGCTGACCCAGGTTGTGCAACTTTCGCGTGTTGGACGGGATAGTGCCATCGATAAGGAGGCTCGAAAATGAGGTGGATATCGGAATCGTACGTGTGCGCAGGAAAAGCCCATAGCGTCGCCCGCTTGATGTCCATACAAGGCAAGGCTCGGCCCTATACGTTTTGAGACGGCCTCAGTGGCAGCTCGATGAAATACATGAATGAAGCTGATGGGTGAAGTGTGGAAGCAGAGGTGACACGACTTTGGAAGGCGATGATGTAATCATTCAGCACTAACCCATTGCGGGAAGCGCCTTGGCGCACCCCCGAAAAAACTCCACGCGACGCATCGACGCGTTCCATTCCCTCAACTCATGCCTCCGCCTCAATGTACGGTATGCCCGTCAACTTGAACGTACGCTCATCCATGACCGGTTTGTTGATTGGTTCAAACCGATTGTGGGGGTCGTCTGCCCCGTCGCGCTTCGCGACATTGGATCCCGTGTGCCTGGCGTTTGGCCAGTGCGTTGTCCCCACCCACCGTTCATACGCATCTTTCTTGCGTCTGAGGTCTTCCTGCGATGCATCTGCCACTGGCATGTAACACGTGTATACGGCAAATCTTGGCTGTGACGTCGTGGAGCTCAGGTTGTAGTGCGGCGTGCGAGAATCCCATAACAGCAAATCGCCTGGGTCGGCACACACCTTAACCCACTTGCACCCTTTCTCTTCCAACCATTTCATACCATTGTCGGTGAACCCGAACCACTCGGGCGTCCAAGCTGGAATACGAGGCTCGTCTGCCATGGCTTTGTGGAATTCGTCGGAGAGTAGGTGAGCACCGGGGCATACGATCAAACCTGGATCAAGCAGTCAGCATCATGCCTTCATCGACGAGATTTCCTGCTTTACCTCCATCATCGGGACCATTGGGTAGCAGGTTAACGAGACCTTGAAGACACCGGAACCCGGGCTTCGCAGGGTCTTGATCTTGGTGTGGCCAAGGCTTGTTCGGTGGCAGGTCGGTACGACTACTCTCCGAATCAGCATTGTACTGAGATCTCGCAAGCCATGGCACGAAGATCTTACTTTGGAAATCCGAAGTTGATTGCATCAAAGGAGACAATAAGGTCTTCTGTGTTGTACACCTTCTCGAAGGCGCCGACGACACCAGGTTCCCCTCGAATGCTCCACGCAAAATTCTCGTGCGTAACGGCATACTGCAGGCACATACCCTTCTCTGTTATCGCCGGAAGCCGATCTTTGTGGACGGTTGAAAGATCATTGCGGTCAAATCCAAGGCCGCTTCGCGCACTTAGCTGCATACGTACGTAGCGAGCTCGGACAACTTACAAACTCTCCAACCAGCTGTACATCTCGTCTGCATACTTGTCGGCTCTTTCGCGAGGGATAGCACCTTTGATCACGGCATATCCGTCACGAGCCAGGTCATCCCTCCAGTCGCCGTAATTGGCGTCTGTTCCATCGACTCGCATAGGCTCTTGGGTACCGACCGCTTGAAGCTTGATGGGAACTGTGGTTGTCGAAGTTGCAATCATAATGGATATTTGTTCGAATGCTTCACTGCAATGACAGCGTACTAGGCGAGTCTGAAATACGCAACTCCTCACGACGAAAGAAAGACATGACAGGCTGATGCTCCAGGGTGGGTTTCGATGATTATTCGTTCCCACTAGGCCCGTGTGGGTGTCGCTGACGGCGAAAGTCAATACCCCACCAATTCCGAGGCCCGACCGCTTGCCAGAGCCGGTAACAAATCCTAATTCGGGGCACGGCAGTTTGCCGTCCTTCCACAACTAGCCACACGCCCCTCGTCACTGTCGGGGCATGGCTATCCCGAACAGTAGACAGCTTGCCCGTTGTTGGTTGCGGTGGAGATTTACGCGAACTTCTGGGATCTTCAAGTATCTCTTCGATGGAGATGATATTATCATTCATCAAATCGGCAACTTGGGCGTCATTAGAAGTCACGCAAAATGTCCTCCTCAACGCCATTCCGGATAACCATCGTGGGAGGAGGTATCGCAGGAATGTCGGCAGCCGTTGCCCTACGTGGTCCAGGTCGAGAAATAGTGGTCCTCGAGCAATCCCAACTGAACGTTGAAATCGGCGCGACCATATCTCTTCAACCGAATGCTACGCGTATCATGGAAGAAGCTTGGGGCATCAAGAATATCGCTGCCGTGTCCAAAGGCATGGTTGATCATGGGTTCCGCATATACAACGTGGACGGAGAACGCGTCATGGAGATCCCTCTAAAAGGAGAAGCCCAGTACGGAGCGGATAGAATTATGTGGCATCGCCAAGACCTCCATGCACTGCTAAGATCAGAGGCTACTTCGCTGGAACGCAAAGGGCCGCCTGCGAGTATTCGAACTTCTTCTAAGGTCACTGCTTGCGACTGCGATAAAGGCATGATCACGCTCGAGAGTGGCGAGACCATTACCAGCGATCTTGTCATCGGCTCTGATGGCATCAAAAGCACAATCAGGGCTGCAGTATTGGGCAAAGACGTTCAGGCTGTTCCTACTGGCACGTCAGCATATCGACTGATGATACCGACGCACGTCCTCGAGAAGGACGTGCCTCACTTTTGCGAGAAGGTGAATCCCCACGACCCCTACACATCCATGGTCATGGCACACGACTGCCGTATAATCATGGGACCTGCGCGCCAAGGCGAGGTTTTCAGTCTCGTTGGCCTGGTCCCCGACGAGAAGATGAAAGAAGACGACATATCGAGCAGCTCCTGGGTCAGCAAGGGCGACCTGAACAAAATGCTCGACACATTTTGCGAGTTTCCATCTTGGCTGAAGGACGTTTTTGCGTACACCGAGAGCCTTGGATTATGGCAACTTCGCGATACCGATCCGTTGGACAGCTGGACAAGGGGTCGCTGCATAATCATCGGGGATGCAGCGCATGCGATGCTTCCAACCCAAGGTCAAGGCGCCAGCCAGACAATCGAAGACGCAGAGGCACTGGGTGCCTTCTTTGGCGACGTCGATTGCAGACCCTCTCCCGAAGCTATTACGTCCAGGTTGGACGAGGTCTTCAAGTGCCGGTACGAGCGGGTGAGCCTTATACAGCAGTACAGTCGAGAAGCTGCTCGTCCACCAACGGAGAAAGGCAGTAAAGAGATCCAAATGTTTGTCTTGATTGCTTCGTCGTTGACTGCGTATGGAGCTGACATATCGCGTAGGCGCCCCGATCAATTTCACGATTACAACTTCCTGTATAGAGGGGCCCGTGATTGGATACAACGGCAGGTTGCGACCTCAACTGCGTAAGGAGCTTATAGCACTGTCAACAGAAGACGCACTCTGGTGAGAACGCCAGAATAGGAAGTGAGGCTAGGCACATGGGAGCCTTCCGAACAGCAACACGTCTGAGTACACTCAGGATGCTAGTTTCCCAACTCCCTTCTCTGTGATCTCATCCCCAACTTTCTCTTTCTCGCAAGACGATGCTTGTTCGTACGAGTCGAATCTCGATAACTTTGTCAACCTGGCATCGTTTTTCGGCCCTTTCCCCGCATTTGCAACGATAGCACCGGTACGCGAGTCATGCTAGCGTCTATTATTCCAGCGTGGATCTCCCCCACTTTCCGAGGGTATCCACAATCTCGCACTGCGACTGTGGAGCTAGCCTTCGGATAAACTGCATGCAAAAATGTAGTCGGATGGTGTGCCTCGGCTCCGGCCTTGGACACTAGCTGGCTGTTGCGTCTGTTTCGAGGATCCGACCATTAGAATGCATACGCTTCCCACATGTGCCGCAGAGATCCTAATCACCAATTCTCTCCTGATCAGTCTGTCATGCCGGTACAATCCCCCACTTCAGATGAAGGAAGCTCTCCACTTCAGCAAGATTCATCTCGCAACCACAAGCGCCGGCGGGTGCCGAATGCAGTGAGCAGCGGTCCCTCTCAATGCCAGGTATGCCAAAGGACCTATGAACGAGCAGATCACCTGCAAAGACATCTCGACTCACGTGAGTACCACCGTTGCGTGTTCTGAGTATTGAAAATGGGCACCAAGTGGGCAGCGCCTGCCGTATACGGGCGCTAATACCTGATCGTGAGTAGAGACACACTCTGTTGGGAATCATATCTTTCCATTGAGGTGTTCCGCTGGACCTTGAAATCCCATCCCAATGTGGCAAGGCCATTTTCTTCTTCCAAGCCAGCGCCGGTCTGCTTGCGTGCTAACATTTGTACCCAGATCGCAACGAACGTCCATTCCGTTGTCAACAGTGTCCTGCGGCATTCAACAGACGAGACTTGCTACTCCGCCACGAGGCGGCCCATGCCAAAAATGCGGCAGAAGGCCAAGTAGGACCCAACCGCACTGTCGAAAGGGCAAACCGGGCCTGCGATTCTTGCGTCGTGTCGAAAGTCAAATGCGACAACACACGTCCGTGTAAGGTAGGCAATATTGCCCGATTCTCTCTCATGCCTCATCTTCGTTCCACCTCAACCTGCCCTCTTCAACACATGTGGCCATAGATAGCCTCGTTTGCAGTGCCAGCGCACCACTCCCAACATCATTTTCAAAGCGACATCCAGTGAGGCTAACGCTGATTGCAGAGATGCGCTACGCGAAAAATTCAGTGTTCAACGCGATCAAACGACTCTGTACTGGAGAGTCTGGCCGAAGAGGATGCCCAGGGTCAAGGGACGAACCCTATCGATTCGATTCTTCCCAGGTCAAATAACCTACATAATCGACTGCGTACACCCTCTGCCTCCACTCCAGATAGCACAACAGCCTCAGTTCTAGTAGGACGCCGCGAGGATGGCGGGCGATATCAAGCCCTCCACGAAGCGTTGATGCAAACTTCCGGAATCCAGGATCCGATTATCGTTGACCCAGAATCGCTATCAGCGGGCTGCGTCACGCATCCCATGAGCCAAATGTACTCCGCTGGTCACTATGACAGCGGCTTCTCCTCAGATCTTCCGGCATTCTTCGACCAAATTATGGTATCAGACTCCAACTTCATCTCCGGAGAGGGAATTCAATTACCTCCTGATCTCCATTCTCATATGCCGGAAACAGACTGGTTCGGTCAGATTGACCTCTTTGGCAACGACTTTGCCCCAACGATAGACCAAAGCCTCGAAACGCGACAGGTGCTGGATGACTTCTTCTCCACTACTGACAAGACCGCCTTCCCGGCTGACACAGTGCCCTCCATGACAATCGATAGGGACGAGCTGGCTCGAAGACGGCATGCGATTTTCCAAAAATCTTCCCCATGGCTTTGGATCCCTAGCAGGAATCAACACGCCTTCAGCGAGCACGATGGTATCAATCTGGACGAACGCAATGTTGCTTCCTCACCGCACGAGCCGGCCGCCACACGACTCATCATACCGGACCAGCTCTCATCGCGTGCTAGGGATTGCATCTTCCAGCTCGTGTCCAAAACGGCACAGAGCAGAATCGCGATACCATCTTTCCCATCAGCCGAATGTTTGGACAAATTGATCAAGGTTGGTATCGCAAAGCGCATCGAGACCGACGCATTCATACACCCCTACACTTTCACCTCAGAGAGCTCGAGGCCTGAGTTCCTTATCGCATTGATAGCAGCAGGCTGTGTATGTTTCGGGGTACCGTCCGTATCCAGGACGGGCTTGGCACTACAAGAAATTGTCCGTGTAGCGCTTCACCGACTGACGGAGAATGACAACAGTACTATCAGAGACCTGCAATATCTCCAAGCATCCATGATCTGGCTTGATATTGGCGGTTTTTGTGGCTATCGACGAAAGATGGAAGTTGCGGAGAGCAATCTCCAACCACTAGTCACCGTGAGTACAAACTCTCGGTCAAGATGCGGTTTTTAAATGCTTTCCAGGCGCTCAGGCGTGCCGGTAAACTCGACAAAGTAGCATACTGTACGATAGTGCCCGATGCAGCAGACGATGAACAAGAGAACGATCGAAAATGGCGCCTTTGGGTTGAGAGGGAATCGTACCAACGGTAAGTGTCGCTTTTGACTTTCCATGACGAGCTGACACGACTCAAGCTTGGTTTATCACTTATTCGAGCATGATATGAACATGGCTTTTGTCAGACACAGGCAACCCATCTTATCATACGCCGAGATGACTCTGCCCTTCCCAGCTTCGAGAAGCCTTTGGTTAGCACCCTCAGCCGAAGCCTGGCGGACTCTGTATCTTCTAGATTGCCGCGACGACACCGGAAGCTTTTCGATGCATTCACTTCTCACCGAAGAATCCCTGCTCCGATGTATTCCAGACGGATTAGATGAGCAGATGATCTTGTCTTCATATCTGCACGGCCTTGCCGCGCAAATCTGGGAGCACTCCCAGCAACAGTCCCTCCTCAACGGGGTCAACGACCCTTCAGCACAGCTATGGTCTCAATCGCGCCAGCAAACGCTGTAAGCCCTCTACTATTGCCACTTCTAAACGCCGACTCAATCCCTACAGCTACCAATACCTCCAAAACCTCCACGCCCTCACTACCAACAGCCCCGCAATCTTCCACATCCTACACTCCTTTCTCTGCATGTGCCTCCATGTCTCCGTAGACACAATCACACGCTTCACGGGAAAATGCGGTGAAGACGAAGCCCGCCGCGCCTACACGGCCCTGCAGCCATGGTGCCGCACAAAGCAAGCCCGTACGGCGATCCACCACGCAGCCCAAGTCCTTCGCCACGCACGCGCAGCTCCACCATACCAAATTCGTGGCCCGGACTCTTTCATCATATATCATTCAATCATGGTGCTCTGGTCCTACAGCATGCTGCAGCGCGATCATGCCCGGCGTACCGCATGCGCAACGCCGACCCTCCGTCCTCCTGCCCCGGCCACATCATCAAAGGCGGCCGCGTCGTCGCACTCCAAGCCAGTCATTGTACTTGACGCCGTGGCTATTGAGCAGCGGGATGTTGACGCTTTTATCCTGCTAGACGCTGCGCGCCCGTTTTTGCACATCCCTATACCCCGGGGGAACCGCGGCTCTAGGGCGCGGATTGGGGCAAATTTGGATCGAGAAAAGGAGATTGAGTTGTGCGATTTGAAGTTCCCTAGTGTTTGCATGAGAATAGGTGTTCAGGTGTTGAGGGCTAATCATCCAGGGATCGAGGATACTGGCGGCCCGCCACTGATTCGGAGCTTGTGTGCGTTGATGGAGGAGCTAGGAGGGTTGAAATAACGCTTGTTGAGGAAAACCGGTGTTGAGGGAGTTCCTCGGGATGGGAAAAATTTCGGAAGCAACGACCAATAAAAGCATCACATTGTGAAATAGTCATTGATCTATCACGCCTCTCTTGATGAATCATCCGTAGTCGTTCGCGGTTGATCGATACTGCCAGCACATCCCTATCGCCACTGTTCCTCCCTAGCGACGGTTTCGTCATCCATACCCTCGTTCAAGCTTTTGATATACTTGTCGAACCTACCACTGACAGACAAGACACCCTTCAGAATGTCGAAGTCCAGTGGCCTCTTGTAGTACATCGCGAGTTGTCTCCCCGTCGTGATTGCGTTTCTTATCTGCCTGCCATTCATCTCAAACTTTGCCAGCTCCTTGAGATGACGTCTCAAGTCACGAACGTCTACTTCGTCCGATTGGAATGACTCGAGCCTCTCAAAAAAGTTCATCCAGATAATCTCTCTTGAGGAAGGAGTTAGCTTTTCATAATGAATCGCCAGCTGAATACGCGACTTGAAGCCTTCGTCGAATTCGCCGACTCGGTTGCTTGTCAGAACAAGGATGCCTATAGGTTTAGCTCATGTGCTTTTCGCTACACGCATTGGGTCAAATTTACCATCGTAATATTCTAGGGTGCGAAGGAAAACTAAACAATAATCAGCTTGATATGTATCTGGACGGCGGGTAGAATACCAGATATCGTCGCATTCCTCTGTATATTGTCTAGCTCCCTACGTTGCAGGAAGACTTCGGCTTCATCAAGTAGAACAACTGGTGTAAGAGTGAGACGCGATCTCATGAGCACGGGCGGACACTTACCGCAACCCCAAGCTTTCCCTAGAGTCAGCACATGCTTGAGTTGCGTCTCAACGTCCTCCGGGCTAGTTCCAATATCGCCGCACGTCACTCTGAAGAGCGGTTTCTTGGCTAGTTCGGCAACGCTAGTATGGTAAGCAAGAGATAAACTGCACACAGATGAGCATAGGCTGACCTTTCGGCTGTAAGTGTTTTGCCTGTCCCGGGCGCACTTTATTCTATTATCAGTATCTCAAACGAGTCATCGGTTGTGCGAATTTTCACGTACCCGTGGAACAGAATGACCAGACCAGTGCCTTTACCGCTCATGAAATCCGTTGATTTATCTCGATCAATTTTGTTCGTGACAAGAGCTATGATCAAGTCTTTCGTTTCTCTGTCCAGAACTAGTGTATCAAAGGCACCTGGGTCCCACTCAACATCGCTGATGTTGCTCGCTAAAAGACCTCCTATATACAATGTTACTTCAAGCTATGACGCGAGGTTTCTTTCATCACACTTACTCCATGTCTTTTCCTGGATATCAAAGCCAGATATCGAGGGTGGTAGTAAGACGAAGAAGTCTTGGTCCGGAGGCTCGTCATTTTGCGTCACTTCGAGTCCCAAATCATCTCTGAATCGCTCACGGGCGGGATCCCGTCTGACCATGGACATGTCGACCATAAAGCGCGTCCCAGGCTATATAGATATCAATGCCGCTCTTTTAAAACGAATGCTGGCGTAATACTACCGACCTTGTGGTATACGAATTCGCAATCGTGGCCGTAGTACTGCACAAAGCGCTTGGCACGACACTTCCAAAATGTCGAACCCCTATTGTACAGATGTTTTCGTTTTTCTGGCGCGTAGTGTAGTGGATAGAAAGGCAACGTCGTGATCGGTATGGCACTCTCAGAATCCATGGTGATATTGACAACATTTCGATCGGTGTCCAGCTGGAAATTCCCATCAAAATTCCAGACGGATACACTGAATTCAAAAGTCACCCGGCACTCTTCTGACCTTTCTTTCACCAGACTGTAGTCTCTGGCCTGCTTTCGTTCTGGCCATGTTCGAGTGATTGCTGGCCATTCTAATAGTTTGACAGCTTGTTCGAATTTGGTACCTCGTGCGTCGCGTCGGACAAGTATGTCACCAGGCGCCTGAAAATAAGTCATGAGCTTCGAGTGCTGTGTCGCAGGCCACTCAGAGCATTGAATAGTGAGACTACCCCAGTGTAGCAGCTGAATCCCAAGTTGAGATTGTAATCTCATCCAAGAGTGGCATGAATGATACCATACACCAGATGCATACGTAGCTCAAACCGACCAAGGCTTTCCCAAAATGACCAAGTAGAGAAATTGCAAAGAAATCAGGCGTGCACTTACAAAGATGTATTCAAGTATGTCCAATGTGATCCGTCCTTGGGACAGCAGATCTCCTATCTCGCTATGTTTTTTCTGCTTCGAATCGTGATAGTACTGGAGGAAAAGGTGGAAATCACCGTGAACATTGCCCACTGCGCCATCCTCGGTCAAGTCCTTTAACTGTTTCATACCGAACCAGGTCCAGAGATGGGGCGTTTCAATCTCGGTCAGAAGTGACAAGTCTGGGTATAGCATTTGGGGGTCCAGAACCTGGCACCCTGAATGCCTGATTGGTGTTTCCTTCAACGTTCTAAGGAGGCGAAGTAGATCCTCTGAGAGAATTATCAGCTTTTCAGTGTATGGCTCCGGAATGCTATTGGGTTCTCCATTGTCGTGTCTAGAGCAGCAACGATACTCCAGGAGTGCTATGAATGCCACGTGTGGATTCTGTTTAATGAATAATTCAAGGTGTGGAACTGAGTAGTAGCTGTTGATGTGTCCGGACAATTCACGATACGGGGCTGCAGTATCTAGTGCATATGAAACACCCAGTTGCCGAGCACGGGAAGACTCGCAGCAAACTCGGTGAAGAAGTTTGAACTCTCTGTTGTGGGGCGCGTTGTAGTGCTTTTGGGCGCAGTCCCTCAGTATATCACCCAGGGTCTGTAACCGGTGGAGTAGAGCGTCATCATTCGAGGTCGAATCAGCATCCAACACTGAAGCCAGAAGCTCCCTCCACCGAGGCCGTGATGGCTCGGCACTTCTAGGACTTGAAATGTATGATTCCTCTTCAGTATCTCTCAGTTCATGGTTATCCTTTCGACGCTTCGGCGGTTGAGGTAGATCGTTCGCGGATTCGTCATAGGCTGAAGACATTTGTCTCTTGTTCGGATTTGCGATACGTGGTTGTGCCTACAATCGTCGTCAGATCTGCATGTGTAATAAGGCTGACTTGCTCACCGCGATCTCTCGCTCTATAGCTGAGGGGTCCGACGCATTCTGATGCTCGGATATATTATGCTCTGCTTCTGTTGCCCTTGCGGTCCAGGAGCTGGGTTGGCCGCGCAGGCCGGGTTGTGATAAATCTGCAGGGTCTCTCCACTCTTCAGCCGCTGAGGCACCATTGCGATTATAACCGCTTGCGTTGTCAAAGCCTCCGGGTTGTATCGCAGACTGGTCTTCTCGCTCAGGAAACAGGCCGTTGTTGATGACCATTGTGACGGGTTGGTAAAGGAGAAACTTGAAGCTTTGAATGTGATGGAAGGGCTCAGAATGACGATCACTCTCTAAAATGAAATTCTAGGCCGGCTTGGCAGCCGCGGACGGAGCCCACGGCGGGGCGGGGTCTTCAGCCGCAAGCGCTCAGCCACGCGGATTCTGCCTAGCGACGGGCCACCTACAAAAGCGAAGACGCGCCTGCCCTTTCATATCGAACATGACGTGTTCAGGTCGCCTTAATGAATGGTCCTAGCATCGTCGCGCAGTTGGCGGGGTTGGACATAAGTCCAGTCCAAGCTCAAACGGGGTAAGGAAGTCACCTGTTGATAGCCTTAAGAACTAATCGACGAACGTAGAAATTCGATCAAGGAAGCTTTCGAAACAGCCTTGCAAATATGCATGGCCCATTTCCCGTCACAAGAAGTGAGTGATTGGATGAGCAACAAAGTCACAGTCACACATGTGTTCGCCGAAGTGAATAAAGCACGAGAGAGTTATGAGAGCCAAGCGCGATCCAAGGCAAGGAAATGGCTCACGAGGTTGTCTTCACGAATCTCTCTGTACGGCGCAGTCCTTGACGTACTCGCTCAACATCACCCTGAGTACGTTGCGCTAGCATGGGGTTCCATCAAGTTCGTGATCATTGTAAGCGGTTCCATGATAAGCCCCCAGGCCAAAACTTCAAATGCTAATACCGGAGACAGGGAGTTGTGAATCAAGAAGACCTCACGAAAGGCTTAGCAAAAGCACTTTGTCGCATTGCCGATGCCCTACCACAGGCAGAAGTGCAACTATCACTATACCCAACGACAGCCATGAAAGAGATAGTCACAGAGCTCTATATCCAAATCATCAAATTTGCAAGAAGGGCGAAGAAGTGGTACGGTGAGAGCACATTGCAACACGCCTTCACAGCCCTCGCCAGACCGTTCAGCTTGCGCTTCCAAGACATGGTTGATAACATCAAGGAGATATCGAGACGATTGGAGCGTCTGGCATGGTGTATGATGATGGCGGAACTTCGAAAGACCAGACAAGAGCTCGCCGAGTCGCGACGCGAACAGCTTACTACACATGGGGTGGCCATTGAAGTGAATCAAAAGGTAGACAGTAAGTTATTTAATCCTAGCTCGTCCTCACGTATCTAATACGCTCTAGCCTACCACTCGATCCAAAATGCTGGGTTGGTGGACACGAATAGACGAGTGTGCGAAGTCCAGTTCTCGCAGCTCATGACCTTCGCAAACACGACATCACTCGCCTCCCCAGAGTTTACGCGAGACTACTATACCCTTCGGAGGAACCGCAATAGGCGCAAAGGACTTGATCATGCATCGCTCTTCCAAAACGTTCCCTTGATTAAGGAATGGGGAGAATCGTCCGAATCCTCTCAGCTGGCAATCTGTGGGGGCTTTAAGCAACGGCAAGCAGTCCGCGACTTTGCGATGGACGCCATGGACCTTATCCTGAACGCTCAGATTCCAGTGATGTGGGCTTTGCACCTACCGCATGATCAATTGGAGTTCTCTGCTGGGGACGTGATCAAATACCTCATCGGTCAAGTCCTTCGGAAGAATCGTACTCTACTCAACGAGCGCTCGGTAGCACTCAATGCAGCACGTTTCCAGAGTGCAAGTACCGTTGATGAATGGTTCGCACTTCTCGGGTCAGTTTTGGAGGGGTTGCCACAGACCTACCTGATTATCGATCTTGAACTCCTGGGACCGGTGAATTCGTCTTGGCCGGCGCTATTCCAACAACTCGTCAATGGCATGCGAGAAAGAGGTATCAATGCTATAGTCAAGATCGCCTTCCTAGGCTCGCGATCTGACCACCGGGCAAAGCTGGGCAACTTTGACCAGCACAGGATATTACAGCTTCCATCCAGAAGTCGTGGTGGCAAAGTGAAGAAAGGTTTGCGGACAGGAAAAAGGCGTAACCGGGGACGACTTATGCAGCTAGCACAACTTGGGACATGAAAAATATTTGTTCTTCAGAGGCCTTTATTGATGTGGGTCTGAATGAAAGAGAAAGCCTGTCGGGAATCATTGAGGAAGTCTCACTAATAAAGCGTGAATTCGTCCGGGGTTTTTTTTTTTTTTTTTTTTTTTTTTTTTTTTAGGGTTACTAT
>JAFHBV010000408.1:0-34121 GCA_019022785.1 Pseudomonodictys pantanalensis | reverse complement strand
TCTGAGATGGTTATAAGAGACAGGATCTGAAGTTGGCCCGTGGTGTNNGAGCTTCGATTTCTAAAAAGTCGTTCGACANCTTCGANAAGTAACAACGCCCCCCCCCCCCTGGCGTATTCCGACCCTTTCCTACATCTCATACCGTACAATTGAGATGTCTGCGCCATGCAATTCTATATCGGGGATCGCTAGAAGTCTCAGGGCTTCCCCGGCGATACGCCTTCCCGTCCGAACATCCGCCCGACGAACTCTCACGACCGTACCCTGCTCGAGCCCCCGGACGGCCACGACGTTCAATACGCAGTGCGAGTTTTCTCTGAGAGGGCCAGGGCTGCATAATGAGAGGCACTTCAACAGCCCGCGGACCCAATCCAAATCATTCTCAAGCTCAACACCATGGCAGAAGCTCAAGACGATAGAGCAAGTGCGCACACGGAACAAGGGCGGGGTAGGTTTTCTGAAATGTCCTCGGAAACTTTGGGCTTTTCGATAGTCCACCTAGGAGGAGCCAATACACTGGCACAAGCTAATTCTATATGCATAGCCATTCAACCTCACAGCAGCCCTCCTCTTCATCGCAGCCGGCGGCGGTCTCTACGTCTACTTCACATACGAAAAAGAGCGCATGGCACGAAAACGAATAGCAGAACAAACAAAAGGCGTCGGAAAGCCCAAAGTCGGCGGCCCTTTCAACCTCATCGACCACAACGGAAAGCCCTTCACCCACGAGGACCTACTTGGCAAATACTCCCTCGTATACTTCGGCTTCACTCACTGTCCCGACATCTGCCCGGACGAGCTGGACAAGATGGCGCTCATGTACGACAAGGTGGTGGAGAAGTGCGGCGACACGCTCGTCCCGATAATGATCACTTGCGATCCCGCGCGCGACAGCCCAAAAGTGCTGAAGGAATACCTGCAGGAGTTTCACCCCGCAATTGTTGGCCTGACGGGTACGTACGAGAACATCAAGCAGACGTGCAAGGCATATAGGGTGTACTTCAGCACTCCGCCCACCGTGAAGCCGGGGCAGGATTACCTCGTGGACCACAGCATCTACTTTTACCTCATGGGTACGTCAATTCCCTTTCGCTACTCGAAAAGCTAGCAGAAAACCATCATGTAGCTACCCTCGTATCGCGATCTCGACCATTGCTGTCCACGAAGCGATGATGATGTTCCTCTGCTGACGTCACTTGCAGATCCAGAGGGCGATTTCGTCGAGGCCATCGGGCGCAACTTCACTGCTGACCAGGCCGCGAAAGTTATATCCGACCATATTAAGGACTGGTCGGGGCCGTTGAATAAGAAGCATCGCTGGGCTTGAGAGGGGTCTTGACGTCGTGTATAGACGACGAGGTTTTTGGCGGCTGGGCAAACCCCTCTCCACCTTCTGCTCCAACGGTCGGTATCGCGACAAGATTATTGGTATACGGGAATACCACCACATTGTAGTTGTACGCTGTAAGCGGGTGTAACATAGGTCGTCGCTATGTAAAAATATCTGTGGACCGTATACCATGTTTCAGCTACTTTCGAATGCGCATACATATATGAAGCTGTCATCAGAATTGCAGAGATCTCTCAAGGGTCTATGCGTTAGACCGACTTACAGATAACATGCTCTTAAAGTACGCATCCTATTGCAGCGTGCGTATGAGACTGCCGTCGTACGATTATGGGAATACCATATGTATGCGAAAGCGCGTTGCCGGCAGCCGATACCCTTGGTCTCTCCTGCGTGCGAGGGGTAGATATGTACTAGCATTACTGGGGTGTACATAAAGATAGGCAAAGCAGGGGCATTGAGGTAGCATCCCGCGAGGAACATAGGGCTGGACTCTATGATCTTCAGCAACTGTACGAGGACTTTGACATGGGGAGACAGCCTTCTAGAAGGGTCGGCTGCATGGGCCGCAGGGTATGCCTATCTCTGCAGCTACGACGAAAATACCCATCTAGGACAAATTGTCGCAATGTCGTCTCTACTTACAAACTACTTACAAACTTCTCCAAAAGGTGCTCATTCACCTACCGAGGCTCTTACGGACGGAGTGAGACATTCGCCTATGTCCCCACTGTATATGAGGATCTCCTTACCATCAGCCACTCAAAGAGAGAGCGTAGCGAGGCCGTAGCGAAGTCAAAAACGGTTGGTCTACATGCTTGCATCGGACACCAGAAGGAGCAGGTGATCCCGTGAACAAGTGGCGTCAGGGCCCGTAATACGAGCCGAACAAGCATTCGAACGGTCAGCAGAACGCCGCATTGGCGGGCGCTTGGGAGATAAGCATTTCTAGGGGAATCTTTGTTCGCGGAGTAGGCGAGGGCCGTTTGGGCTCCTTCATTGGCTGTGCGTTAAGAATGCGGCCAGGAACCTTACACGGAGGTCGCGATGCTGATGGTGTTCACCGGGAGTGTATAGGGGTGCTGTTCATTTTGGAGGAAGGACCTTGTAGACCATCAGCGGCGGGCGGACAGCGCGAGATATAGAAATTCCCATGGCTGGTCGATGATGATTAGGGATCTCTCGAAGAAAGGTGAGCATATCCTCCTTCCACATTGAGGCTCACGCGCCAATGCCCGTTCTTTGGGATCTCACAAGGCTGTCGCTTGGCGATATCTCGTGCGGGACGAAATGCTTGCCTGATACTCTCTAGAGGAAGCTCCTATTGGGTTGGTGGCCCGACGCAATAGCATTCCCGCGTGCCAGGTGCAGATTCCCGCAGTCTTGGATAGAGGACGGGGCGGTTTGTGGGCCGGCTGTAAGCGCACCAAGTGGAGTGCAGACTGCAGCAGATATCATGGAAATAAATTGAAGAGGCGTGGAGTGTTGGGTATGCGTGGGACGGCTGTTATCTGCAGCGTGACGAGGGTCGACGTCGGTTGGGAGTTGGTGGCCTGGGCAGGTATTGATACCAACCACCCACGATGCAAATGCTTCCTTCGCTCGTGCTTTTCGAAGCTCCAACGCCGCCCATCAGCTTTTCATGCCCTATCGTGTCGTGTGCGTAGAGCCGCGTTTCTCGCCTCTCGGACTCCCTTCAGACGTGCTGCTTCACCTGCCTGATCTGGAATACGGGGCCATGCACTAACTTTTGCGCCCAGCCTATCCGCGCTCGAGCAATTGCCGGCCCGTGGTTGGTGTCGCCAAATTGCGCTGCAGCGTGAAGGTTAATCTGCAAAAGCAGGACAGCGTGGAGAGCAGCGCGTATACAGGGAGACAGGGAGACAGGGACCGCGTTGCCGACCATGCCATCTCAGTCGATGCATACCCGGGATCACGATGGGTGGGAGGCCCCAAGGATCGCGTCCTTATCGCAACTTCATGGCATCAGCAACGCTCCTCCCTGCCATCCATCAGCCGGCATGACGATTGAAACGCAGCTGAAGCGACAGCAGACGCGGGATTCGATCACACAAGTCATCAAGCCCTCTCTCTCGCGCAGATCGTAGCCACAAAATAGCCGGCTGCAACCAAGCCCGCGCAGAGGCAGGCCCGCCACCGTTTCACGCAAATTCTTCATCAGCCAACAAATGGTGCGCGGCGAACAAGAGGACGCGCGCGTATCTCAGACGTCGATGGCTTGCGGCCATCACGGCGGCTTTGCCACAGCCGAAGCCTTCTCCAGAGTTTGGCGTGCGGCTGGCGAGATACGGGCGGGCCACCCGATTAATTCGGCAGGCGGGCACACTCACAGGATGTTTCTCCACTGCTTTACCCGTTACCCTGATGTGTTGCATGGATGCTTGTCGTCGAGACCGACCCATGGACCGGCGCTCTTCACCTGCGTTGCCCAATGCGGTGCCTTGTCCGGAGCAAGAGGTACGCTATACTGATAACTTCTTCGTGCCCCTCGAGAGGCGCGGTGGTGAATTGCCTGCCGTTGATCGCGCGCCTTGCCCTTAACGGCAGGACGAAAGCTTCCATGAGAGCTTCGGTGCAGCTGTCTCCACCGCCCACTGGCCGAGGCCCCGATAGCAAGCGCTGGAGCCCTAATACACGGCGCAGGGGTTGCAATGCTAAGAGTTGATAGACATGGGCCTGCATCTTGTACCGCGGAAAGGGCTGCACGTCTAATTGGGGTCCCCGGCCTCTGCGAGACGGACAGCATATATTGTGACCAGCACCCCTCCCCTTGGGCCCTCTTATCGCGAGTCTTTTCCCGACTTCTGCGGACACCCGTCTTGTACAGTGTAGGACCACGGTACAGTATCCCAAGATGTCTATGAATCCTGAGGTCCTCGACGTGAACGTCGACCCCATGGGTCAGGTGAACCCCAAGGTGTAAGTGGCGTCTTGTCAACGGTCGCATGAAGCCTGTGCGCCCCCCACAAGTTCTCCCGGGCTGACACTCAAACCAGTCCGGCGAACACTGAGAAGGAGAACACGTTCAACACGCCCGCTCATGCGTATGCTGCCGACGCCGATGAGAAGGACCTCGAGGTCGAGCACGTTAAGTCGCTGGACATCGAGCACCATGACGACTTCACCATCGACCCCTTCAAGCCCTTCGACGACCTGCCAGCGGAGGGCCACCGCATTCTTACCCTTCGTGCCGTCCTAGTCGGTCTCTGCTGCGGTGCTCTCGTCAATGCCTCAAACGTCTACCTTGGTTTGAAGACAGGATGGACCTTCACGGCCAATCTCTTCGGCGCCATCGCCGGTTTCGCCGTCATCAAGTTCCTCTCCAGAGTCATTCCCCAGAGTTTCCCACTCCTTGGTGGAGACTTCGGTCCCCGTGAGAACAACATCTGCCAGACTGCCGCTACGGCTGCTGGTGGTTTGTCCTCCGTCTTCATCTCCGCTTTCCCAGCCATGTATCAGCTCCATCTGCTGGGCGAACTGCCCAAAGATGACTACTGGAAGATCGTGGCCTTGGCCGCTGTCGCTGGTTACTTTGGCTTCTTCTTCGCTACGCCTCGTGAGTCCCAGAGCTGAAGTCCCTCTGGCAGTACATGCTGACCCCCCACAGTGCGCAAGTTTTTCATCGTCTACGTCGCCAGGGAGCTCCGTTTGATTTTCCCCACTGCTTCCGCCACCGCCATGACAATCCGCTCCATGCACCAGGCCGTCACTGGCGAAGCTATTGCGAAGATGAAGATGAAGGCGCTATCCCTTTCCTTCGCCGCTGCATTAGTCCTCCGTGTCGTTTCACAGTATGCTATCGGTATCCTCTGGGACTGGCACTTCTTCACCTGGTTTTTCATCTGGAGCAACTACAAGAACTCCGCTCTTGCTGTCGAGTCTTGGGGCTGGTACCTAGAGTGGACGCCTGCTTTCATCGGCTCCGGTATGCTTGTCGGTCTCAACGTCTCCATCTCCTTCCTTGCTGGATCCATAATCGCGTGGGGAATCATCGGCCCAGCTCTCGTACACAATAACGTTGCCTGGGGTATCAATCTTGCCCCTGAAGATGACACGAGTGGAAAATGGGACAGCTTGTACACCTTCGCCTCCCTCAGCTTGAAGGCTTGCAACAAGGATTACCCATCTCCCCGCTACTGGCTCCTCTGGCCTGGTGTCCTGATGATGATCGCCGTCTCGTTCACAGAACTCGCTCTCCAGTACAAGATCATCTTCTTCGCCTTCAAGGCCGTTTACCGGGGTCTCGCCGCCGGTCTTTACGCCCTGGGCCATGCCGCCGGCAAGGAGTTTGGTTTCCTGAAGAACGTCTCCGCTCAAGCCGATGAAGACTACGTCGAGGATTCGGCTGCCCCTGAGGAGCAGGTCAAGATGTGGATGTGGGGCCCTGGTCTCCTCCTCTGCATCATCTGTATCTGCATTGTCCTGGGCGTGCAATACGACATGCCTGTCGGCATGTCCCTCCTCTCCATCTTCCTCGCCTTCTTCTTCTCTTTCTTGGCCATCCAGTGCACAGGTGTTACTGACATCACGCCTTTGACTGCGGCCTCCAAGGCCTCGCAGATCATCCTCGGTGGTGCCACCAAGGGCGAGCACTGGTCCGTTGAGCACGCTCAGCGCCTCAACCTCATCGGTGGTGCTATGTGCAGCATGGGTGCCAACCAGTCCACCGATCTAGTCGCCGATTTCCGAACCGGTTTCCTCCTCCGCACTCCTCCCAACCAGCAGTGGCTCGCTCAGGGTGTCGGTACCATCGTCGCCGTTTTCCTTGCGCCAGCCATGTTCCAGCTCTTCGCCACTGCCTATCCCTGCATCATCGACATCAACGCTGAGACCTGCGTCTTCGCCATCCCCTCTGTCTCGGCCTGGCGCGCCACCGCCGTCGCCGTCACCGACCCCACCTTCCCCATCCCAACCTCATCCGGTATCTTCGCCATTGTGTTCGCCGCCTTCGGCTCCATCATGGTGGTCATACGTCACTACGTGTGGGTCGGCCGTCTCGAGTGGGTCAAGAAGTACCACCCGAACATGATGTGCATTGGTCTCGCCTTTGTGCTTGCCCAGACCCAGTACGGAACTGCCATGGTTATTGGTTCTGCGGCGGCCACTGTCTGGCAGAAAAAGAAGCCCGAGCACTTCGACATCTACGGCTACGCTGTCGCCGCCGGTCTCATTGCTGGTGAGGGTATTGGCGGTGTCATCAACGCTGTCTTCCAGGTTGCTGGTATCTCTGGATCGGTGTACGGATCGAACGTTGCTTGCCCAGTTTCTTGCGAGTAAGCGTGCGGACGGGACAGGGGAAAAGTAATGTGATTCTTGTATGTTCGATGAGCTGAGATGGATGGGTTCGCCGATTTAGTGATGGATATACCACGGTGTCTTTGATATGAATGACGAGGATATTGGTTAATGCACTCATTCGACTGAAATGGTCTTACTCTGCCAAAGCCTGAAGTGCTTTGTAATCATCTTATAATGCATGCATGGTAAGCCTGCCGTAGGACATCAGCTGTGCATTTGCATCCCCGAGGCCGTTATTGCGACTAGTACTCCTATATCCTGGCTGCCTGAAGGGTGTCTGCCGTCTCCACGTCTTGAACCAGGACTACCTAATTATCTTCATCACTCTTCTTATCTTGCACGCTGTTTCCTAAGAGGCTAGCGATGTAACTTCCACCCCACCAATTGTGATAGACGCGCCACTGTTTTCGCTCCCCAACATAGTCGAACCACCAGCCATAATTCTTCCCAGAGCGATGAACGACATTCGACCGATCGAAATCGACATAGCCGACTCGTGTGAGTTGACCAGCACAGTGCATGCCGTTATCTAATTCGATCCCCTTCTTGCTAATCTCCGTCAGCTCAACAATGAACCTACGGTTCGGAAGGTCCTGCTGTGCTATGCCTATCATTTTGCCCAGTTCACAAATAGCCGAGAGCATAGTGTTTTCCTCCTTGACTTCCAAAGGACGCTGCATCGTAGAAGACCTCCAACACACTCTTGCCATAATCCACAACGGGAGCATAAGCCTCATCAGTAAGACCGAGGACAGACTATGATTCTGGGGTGAGGACAGCCACAAGAGTCCCTCTTCCCATTCACGAGGGTCACCACGAGCGCTAGCCCGAAAACACACAAAGTTGCGCCGCACGGACCCCGGACCCACTAAAACTTTCGCAGTCGACCGTCGTTCCTGCCTCTCAATCCACCAAACAACAACAGCAACACCCATTTCCGCCTCTCGTACCCAACGCCGACAACATGTCGGGCCCTGACACCATGGAGGAGGACGATTCCTTCGTACCATATCGAGTGGTCAAACGCCCGTCAAACTTCACCGATACGTTCCGCGCTCACGGTGCAACCACCGAGGAGTTTACTGCTCGTCCGGACCGCCCGAGGCCCGCCACTCACCGCGATGCGAGGGACTTGAACAATCGTAAAGCGAGGGACTCGAACAACCGCAACGCGAGGCATCCCGACAACCGCAACACGAGGCACCTCGACAACCGCAGCACGAGGCAATTTGACAATCGCAACGCGCGAGCCTGCCCCAAGCGCGCCCGCGAGGAGTCGCCCGATGCGGAGTCGGAAACGAGACGCACGCGGCCTGCTCCAGCCACTGGCGAACCTCACCAAGAATCGCAATGGCGTGTCCGAGAGAGGATCTGGACCCGCGGCCGTGAAGAGGACACGGACGAGAACTCCTACAGCAAGGCTAAGACCGGGAACCTCCCAGTAGAGTTCGACGAGAAATCCTACATATTGCAGAACGGGAGTGATGGCGAGTTGAATTACGGATATGAGGCTTTGGCGGCCCAAGACAAAGTCCTCCTCGAGGACATCATGAAGGCTCACAGATACCTGCTCGATGTCAGGAAGGATGGTTCCAGATATCCCGTTATCACCGCGGCACCGAGTCGCGCTAGCTCGTCTAATACACCGGCCACTTCCGCTAGGACACGCATGGTCACAAACGAAGAGGTTGAGGAGGGTGAAGATCAAGATCCCGTTCTACGCTATCACGACGGGGTCTGGTACGCCGCTCCAGACTGTGCCGAGACAATCCCAGAAGCAGAGGAGCCAAGTATCCAGTATCTCAAACATCACTTCGAGCGCCTCCGTAACGCTGTCATTTGGGTGATCAGCGAAGATGGCCGGACTAAAATCGCAGCTGCCGTGGAGGCCAATCCCAACGCCCACTCCCGCGCCGACGCTCCTAGGTTCCGGAATCACTGGCGCAAGACCTTCGACCACGAGCCCCCTACACCAGCTCTCTTGGCACGATTTCTACCCGAAGACGTGGACAAGGGTTTGTCACATTGCGTTGGAGCGCTGGACCTTCACCCAACCATCACTACGAACAAAGCCTTGTGGGCCTGGATCCTGCTGGCGTTGGTCCCAAAGCCAAAATTCCACTGGCACTCCGCTATGATGCGCAATCTAGCCCAGAAGGCGATCAAATACAGGAAAGCATTGGAGGACGGGACATACAAGAGTCGTGTGCCCAAGATCCACGAAAAGCCTCGTAAACCCTCGTCGACGAGTTCTGACCTGCACTTCGACGAAGCGGTGGACGCTTTTGTGAAAGCCGTGGAAGCCGTCAAGTACAGCCCCCCCAAGAGCTTGGAGAAGCAAGAGGTTGTTCGGAATGAAGAGGAGGACCTGGCAAGCGATGTGCCTATGGACATTTCCGACGATGAGGAAACGGGCGATGACATGCCCAAGTATGCCATCGTCAATCCAGTTAATGGCTCCGCGAAAGGAATGGCTAATGGCGGTAATGTCGACGCTCTCGAAGAGACAGCTAGGGATGCGGGCATGGAAGATGGGGAGATAGAGTCCGACGAAGAGGGCGAGGTCTCAAAAATCGAGGACGACAAGTCGCAAGCAAGGCTCAACAATGGCTTCACCTCGCAGAACTCCGACGCGGCTAATCGTAGCGTCAACGGTACCTCGAATGGTAAGGCAACTTCCATGGTTTATGCCGAGGATGCCGAGGACCATAGCCCCAACAAAGCTCTCCGCGATGCAGATAGATCGGACTGCTGGTCAATTTCCACCTATGCGGGATTTTCACCACCGAGCTCCTCGGAGGACGAAACCCCCGCTGTCATGGACAACAATACACGTGTCGCCCTTGACGTGATCATCGACATTGTCTACCACGTACATGGCCAGAAGAGTGTATTTGAGGACGACGTATCATGGCGCTTCCTCAAGTAAGCATCTATACTATCGGTAAGCCGACTTTCCTTTCCTCATCCGCTTCTTTCCCTCACATTGCCTGTTGTCAGCTGCCACTGCCAACTGCCTGCTACCTGCCGCCAATTGCCTACTGTTTGGGATCAAAGGGTTGGGGAAATGGTTTCTGCTGGCTGGATACTGTCTCGGCTTATCAATGGTCAATGGTTCATGTAAGTCACAAGGGCTAAGGGGCTTGCCACCCCAGATGGTCAAGGTGTTGCCTGGAGGAACCTTGGCTTGCTTTGGGCGACTCCAAGGAATTGGTTGCTCCTGGTTCGATGTGGGAAACATGCGGTTATGGATATCCTGGCGCCTAGAGAGTACAACATCGCTCTCCTTCCGCCGGGACCTTACGGGTTATGTCGCCGTGTTACGCTCTCGTCTAACTCGAGAAGCAATGTTAGTAGCGCCGACAATGAAAATCATGGTAAAAGGGTTTGTATTCCCCAACAGTGCTTATCTGATGGGTCCCTCCATGCTTTCTGGCTGTGTCCGAATGCTCCAATGCGAAAGTTGAGCTTCTTGGAGGCGACTTCTCCTTGGGCCCACGTTCCTTCCAATCACAAAGGGCAAGTAGCCCCCCTACCGAGCCTGCAGCATCTGTCAGAGGCCCGCCTTCCGCAAGCCTCGGGCGGTAAGCACCATTGTGGCCAGGATGCCTTCAAATCGACGCCCGTTTCTTCATCCCATTGTTAGGCCATTTCTAACATTCCGCTCGTATCATAAGTCGCAGTCTATCTGGCAAACAGCACTGTATACACTCACGCACCCACTACACGACCGACCCGTCCTACCCGATTTCAGCGCTGACGCCCGATCCCGCCATGCGTCTCGTCTTCAGCACGGTGCTCCTCGCTCTCGGATTCTGGTCCGCCTCTGCATCCGCGGCGCAGTCCCGTGTTTCGAATGCGACGAAAGCCTACAATTCCAATCAGAGTGAGCGCTTCAGCTTCCTGGGAGCCCAGGGTGAAGTACGAGCACCTTATGCCCAATTTCTACTAGGCAACGCCATACACACGATACAACCAGGCAACTACATGCAGCATCAAGGTAGTCGCTCCCCAAGTGCCATACAAGGAGGGGGAAAGCTGACGTTTCCCCGCAGACTGTCAACATAGCGCCATTCGGATACTCGGGGAGGTATGCAGGGAAGGCTTTGATCTCACGACTGCAGAGGGTCTGCTGAGCTGTTGGGACAAGCTTGCCACCGGACTTCCTAACAACGTCCGACGTTACTGTCTTTACGAAGGCCCGCTCGGGTTTACGAGGATCAGTCGGGAACATGGTCGATGCATACAGCGAATTCAGGCGCAGTTTGAGCGCTGGGACTGCGTTCACCTCAGCAGGCAGAGTACGGAGACTTGGAGCAAAGACCACATTGGCAATTGTCAATGGTGGACCGCGTGGCAGCAGATGGGCGAGCTGTTGACGAGTGACTTGGACTGCCATGTACTGGTCGAGTCTCAGAATGGCGGAACGTCTGATGGTGGGTCGTCCGGTACGGATGAGGGACTGCACGACGAGTTGTGATTATCCAGGGTCATGTCGTTGGCTGCGTTGGTGGATTGATTGCATTCTTTCTTTTTCATTGCTCTGTTCTGGTATCGGTATGGAGGGAGACGCTTGTAGAATGAGAGGTAAATGAGCACCCGTCGTCACTGTCTCGGCTACTGCGAGAGACACGTTCTCGGCATTATCAGATGCAGATCTACGGTCCATCCTGATGTGCCAATGCAGGTCTCTTGAAAGGGCCGACAGCTCTCGGCCGCGGATAGTGGGGCAGCGCACCTGCAACCCCAAGCTCAGTCAGATGGGCGGGGTAGAGCATGTGATGTATCATACATGTACCATTGAGCAGGATGATGGTAGTAGTGAAGCAGCGCTAGGAGCACCAATGGTACCATGTCTGAAGGGCAGATGTATACATGTCATTGGCGTGGCAGAGGTGGAGCTGGACCCGCCTTCCCCAGCTTTTCTCCCGTTTCCAGCTAGCGGCGCCAAGGCCAAACGAGCTTCCAGCTGCACGATGACAGTGAGGGGAAGCTTCCGTGCTCAGGTAACACAAGAGCCCAGAGAGCCCCGGGGAGCCCAATCCAGCCAGTTAGCAAGAGGTACAGACCGCAGACAGACCAGGTTACTCGCCCCGTCGCTCCTCCTCGCCGTTCGCCCTCCCACCACCGACCGCCGCAGCGCTCGAGAGCTTGAGCTTGCTTTTGCTTTTGCTACCTCCCCTAATCGTCAATTGCTGCCCTCGAGTGAGCCCCAACACGCCCATGATGCTCGCTCGACGTGCTTCTGTCAGCCTCCGCAATGCTGTTCCGGCATCACATCCGACGGCGGCCCGGTCGCGATGCTTCACCGCCATGGCCGCGGTCCAGAGCCGGGCTCCCGCGCTGGCCGACATCAAGCCCGACGGAGCCGCTTCCTTCAACGAGCGACAGAAAGAGTTCCGCGAGGGCCTCGTGGCCGCTCAAAAGCAGAAGGAGCAACAAGAAAGTCAGTCCAATTCCTCTGGTCATCTGTCTGCGTCTGGTACCGCTGGCGAGGGGCCCTCGGTTTTTGGTAAGGCGCTGGGATCACTAACATCGGCCCACGCAGAAGAAGCACGCGCACGTGAACAGGAGGGCGGCAAGAAGAAGGGCGGTGCCCTGTCCTCACTGATCTATGGCACGCCCGAGGGACGCGAGATGGACAAGGACATCGAGAGGAGCTTCTCGCAGGTGCTCGCGCGAGGAAAGTACGTCCACTCGATCGTCTTCCACGAGGTCAAGCCCGACAAGGTCGACGAGTACACGGAGCTGGTCGGCCAGTGGTACCCCAAGATGGCCTCTATGCCGGAAAATAAGGTGCATCTCGTGGGCAGCTGGAGGACCGAGGTGGGCGATTGCGACACATTCGGTGAGCTACAGCTCTGTGCCTACCCTTGTGCGAACTAATTTGATAAGTCCACATCTGGGAGTACCAGCGATATGAGGGATACCACGCCTCGCTCAATGCCATCCAGCACCATCCCGACTTCCCCGACTTCGATACCAAGCTCAAGTCCATGATCAACTCCAAGCACACCTCGCTCATGCAAGAGTTTTCGTTCTGGCCAACGACGCCCCCGCGCCATCTAGGCGGTCTGTTCGAGCTTCGATCGTACACGCTACACCCCGGAAACCTGCTCGAGTGGGAGACACACTGGCGGCGTGGCCTCGCGGCTCGTCGGGAGGTCATGGAGGGAGTGGGCGCATGGTTCGTCCAGATTGGCGACTTGAACACGGTGCACCACTTGTGGCAATTCGCCAACCTCGAGGAGCGCAAGATACGCCGTGAGCAGAGCTGGAGCGTGGAGGGCTGGGGCGAGACGGTCCACAAGACTGTGCCTTTGATCCAGACGATGAAGAGCAGGATCCTCATTCCCTGCCCATGGAGCCCTGTTGCGTGAGCAAACCAGGCAACTGACAGCAGATGTAGCTCAGAACAATACGAGAATCATGGCATTCAGGCGGATGCCCAAGGGAGGGAGGAGAGGTGCCCATCGAGGCCTGTGTACTTGAGTCTGACATATGGGAGGTATTGACGGTAGAAGTTCTCACAGCATGGCTCATCATGGGTATAGCTTATGCTAGGGAAAGGCCTCAATAGCCCGGCGTTGCAATAGGCATTCGAAATCAAATCAGTCGAACACAATGGCTTGTCATTCTCTTGCACACCATGAATTCTATTGATTCCATTCACAACTTGTAATGTTGTTCAGGACCTAAACCTCGAGTATTTTCGTTGTCGAAGGTCTTTGTTTTCGCCAGACCCCCACCAACGTCATCGGCGACTGCTCCAATCACGAGCGAAACGCGAAACCTTGGAAACCCTGCGAAATTGTCGCGCAAGTCGCCAACCTGCTATCACTCACTTAACCCTCCCAACCTACATTCTTATACCTCCCTTTTCTTCTTACTGACACTTCTGCGACGCGACAGGAACCGCAACAATGGTCTACATACGGCAAGACAAGCTCCCCAAGTTGAAGGAGTACAAGTACTCCGGCGTCGACCACAGTCTGGTATCGCGATACGTGCTGAAGCCCTTCTACACACATGTCGTCATCAAGTGCTTTCCCATGTGGATGGCGTGAGTATTACACAGCTGGGGATTTGCATGAGTGCTAATGTGCTTGCAGGCCGAATCTTGTGAGTACACCGTCCGAACCGAGCCGCGCACAAACAGATATCGCGAGCGAAGCGACGCGTCGAAGGCACGGATACTGATAATGGGGTGCAGATCACGACCTTGGGATTCTGCTTCGTCGTTGCGAATTTCCTGACGATGCTGTGGTACACGCCTACGCTGGACCAGGACTGCCCCCAGTGGGTCTATGCGAGCTGGGCGATTGGACTGTTCCTGTACCAGACGTTCGATGCGGTGGATGGCAGCCAGGCGCGAAGGACACATCAGAGTGGGCCGCTCGGCGAGCTATTCGATCATGGTGTTGATGCTGTCAATACGACACTGGAGGTCCTGCTCTTTTCGGCTACGATGAATCTGGGGCAAGGCTGGAAGACGGTTCTCACGCTGTTTGCTTGTAAGTGATAGGACTACGGCACTGTGGATAACGCTGACAAAGCCTGCAGCCCTCATGACGTTCTATGTCCAGACGTGGGAGGAGTACCACACGCATACGCTCACGCTCGGCGTCATCTCGGGACCCGTCGAAGGCATCCTCACGCTCTGCATCGTATACGCGACGACGGCTTTCCTCGGGGGCGGCAGCTTCTGGCAGCGCTCGATGCTGGCAAGTGTGGGTGTGAAGAACTATGATTTCATCCCAGATGTGCTGTATAATCTTGCCTGGAACGAGTGGTACATGGTCTACGGTGGCATTGTGCTTGTGTTCAACACCATCAGCAGGTAAGCACGCAGACATGGTATATTCATAACCGGGAGCTAAGGCATACCGCAGCGCAAAGAACGTCATGGAAGCTCGCCGCGCCCGCGGCCAACGAACCCGCATCGCCATGCTCGGCCTCCTCACCTTCGGCCTCGCGTGGACCCTCATTCCAGCCTACCTCTACCTGCAACCCAACATCCTACACCACCACCTCGTGCCCTTCGCCTTCTACGCCGGTCTCATCAATGCCTTCTCCGTCGGTCGCATCATCATCTCGCATCTCACAAAATCCCGCTTCCCGCGCGGCAACGTGCTCATCTACCCGCTCATCTACGGCGTTGCGGACTCTCTTGGTCCATGGCTACAAGCGCATGTTGGCTTCGGCTGGCCGAGCGCGCTGGGCGACGATGTATATCAGGTCGCTTTTGTGTTCATGTGTCTGGGCTTGGCGATTGGGGTGCATTCCAGCTTTGTGGTCGATGTGATATGGACGATTTGCGATTATTTGGACATTTGGTGCTTGACTATCAAGCATCCGCATAAGGAGGAGGAAGAGAAGAAAGCGCAGTGAAGGGGTGGTGTTTCTCAGGTGAGGGATGTAATGAAAGTAGTATGTGGGAAGAGAAGGAAACAGATAAGTGTTCATGACGAGGTGCTTAGGGTATGCTGCCATCGCAGCATCTGGTCAAGAGGAAGGGAGGCGCATCATGCGCAATTCCTGGGTCTTCATTCAAGTCAACAGTGGAGAGGATGATCATTCGACTACTCCCTAATCATACGGTCTTGTTCTGCGGGGTGGAGGATACACAACGGACCCATCCTTTGCATAGCGCTGGTTGAGTATTCCTAGGGAACTTTCCTATCAAAATATACCCTTTATCCCGTTCTTCACCTTGGCCTGTCTTAATCTCACATCTCCCGTCACTTCTCTAAGCCGTCCCATTTCCACTCGGCGGTCCTTCTGTCTCAACTCTACAATCGCCCCTGCTTCTCCAGTATCTCCTTGCTCACATCTTCAAACTCTTGCTTGAACTGCAACTTCTCACTCCACCGCCCCGGCATTCCCTCGACACCATCCCTCGCGCCCAAAACACCCCCACAGATGGCCCCATTCGTATCCGCATCACCTCCCAACCTTACAACATCAACAAGCACGTCCTCCAGCCCCCTTGGGTCCAGTACTGCAGCCACTGCCAACGCAAGACCATGCAGTACATATCCTGTCGTTAAGCCGCTAATCTTATGTGGCTCCCCCTTCCCCGCCAACTCTTTCAGCTTGATCTCCTGGCCTTTCGCAATAGCTGCCTCAACCGCCAGACAGTCCAGTTCAGCGGCTGTGGACGCCGCAATGTCAACAGCTTCTTGGGGGGACGAACCAGAGAGCAGGGCGAAGATGAGCTCGTTGTACGCAGCGCAGGACACGGTACAGCGCACATCATTATGCGTGAAAGCGCTGATGGCCATGCTTTCCACAACTCGCTCCTGGCGAGAGACTGTGAAGAGTGCAGTAGGAATGCACCGCATCAAGCTGCCATTCCCCGCAGACCCAGGCCCCGCACCACTGGTCTTGTAGCTCCCACTCCTCTGATAATTGCTGAGCCCCGTCTGCGTCGCGCCCCCAATATCAACGGGCCCATACCCTTTTTCGCGATCTGGCCACTCGCCTTCCATCCACTTCAAGCTGTAATCTGCGGCGGCTTTGACAACGTCGAAGGCCGCGGGAGAAGGGGAGGAGGTGGAGGAGAGGTGCTTTTGGCGGTCCCGGTAGGCGAGGAGCACGGCGCGGGTTAGGTCTGTGTCGTCTGTTGCGTGGCCGGCGGGCCAGGCGAAGGGGCCGCCGCCGATGATGTCGCGTACGCCATTGGGGTATTTTGCGCGGACTGTGCTGGGGGAGGAGAATTCGACGGTTGCGCCGAGGGAGTCGCCGGCGTGCACGCCGAGGAGGGCGCCTTGGACGCGAGAGAGGAGGGTTGGAGCCATGGCGATGAGCTGAGGATTTCAAGGAAGGGAACTTGGGAGAGCACTTTGAGTGGATATGAGGTGTATAGCAATGCTAGAAAGCGCGGATAGGACAGTTGAGGAGAGTTGTGGTGGTAGTGATTTGCAATTGGGTATACGGCGCGAAAGTTCACTCCTGTATCTTCCCAGGCGTTGTAGTTCGAAGGGAGAAAGTATATGTACCTTCCCCATGCCATTTTGTTTGGGGCGGGAGATCTGATATTGAGGCTGAGATGCACCGCCACTGTTAGCTTGCAGCCAGGCGTTGTTGCCTTGGGATAGTGCTACGGCTCATGACTCCACTGTGCTTTTACTTAAGCTGAGAAATCTTGGGACATGGGCGACGGAGTGCTATGCATTGTCGATGAGAAATCACTGTTGTCCGTTATGAGTATGAATATCGTGGAGTTGAAACGCATCCTCAGGCCGAGGTTTGGTAGCATCAAGCCGCTAGACAGCTTTGGGAACACGAAGCGATGTGTGCTTCTCCTATCGTCGACTCTCATCGCTGTCACTCTCCACCGCATCGATTGCTCTATGTTGACCAGTTTGCGCATCTTCCAAATGCTTCCTGCAAGCTCCAGTGACCATTTTTTTGTATTGACCAGCGACGCTTCGATACACCGAGTGGCATGGTCGTTATGTCGCACTCTACTCAAACACACTCTCTTTTCACAGGCTGATGGGACGATCCTGGGTCCTTCTTTCGAAAATCTTGATGCGAAGAGCGCGAATCGACGAGATGTTATCCTCTCTTCCCCCAAAACGATCAGAAGTGGGCATTAATGCAGGCTTCCTCGCCCTATTCGTCCCCTTCCACACCTGGCCTTGCGAACTGCTCCCGCATCTACCACCCGTCGTCGAGCTCACCTCCTCAAGGCTTCCGTTACTCCCGCACGTGGGTTTCGCATGGCCCCGCTTGTAAGCGGTCTCGCATCTCAAGACGGCTCTTCATCAACTTGATCGATCGTGATTGGATTCAGAGTCCGGAACACGAGCTGCATCGTCACGATCTGCGGAGCCGCAGCCTGGTGTTTCCGCGCTCTGCACATCATTGCCAACGCTATGAAGGACTTCTCGGCAAACCTGCCCTGGCCTACCGAGACCTCTGTATACGATGCAAGTCGGCGCGATAATTGCAGAAGCACTGACGACAATGTTTGGCTCTGTGCCGCCAACGCTTCTACCGAACCGCTTTGTAGCAATCTGGAATACGAGCCATGGGGCTAAGATATCGACAAATGTCTACGGTGCGGCGATTCGTTGCTCATCACTGCTAAGCTTAGAGGCGCTCGTGTAGAGAGCTTACCCTACGGTTGCACAAGGCTCGCAAAAGCTTCTGTTCAGCCGCAAGACCCCTTGGCGATCATCCAACCCCGTGGCCATTCACTAGTCTTTATAGCCTTGTACCTGGATCGTCGACGCAGGGTCAAAGGCTGATAGTCACCGCTTACGGGAGAAGTGTTTCTCCTAGATTTTACAGGCGCTCGTAATTCGTATGTTTGGAGCTTTGAGGAAACTGCGATATGGATCTACGTCTGTGGCTTCGTTTTGGTCAGTAACAGAAGCGTCTCCTCTGGAGAGACTCGTTTTGGAGCTTCTTACTAGAGGAAACCAACTGTGTATCCTTCGTATCGCCAATGCGGCTTCGTCTGTGCTGTTCCCGACTCCAGGATATCATTGCCCCCTTGAACGTCGAGGTAGAAGATTCGAAGAGGGATTGTCACGGAGAATGCTATTTCAGGCTCGTTCTACAACAGCTTCAGCATCTTTGGATCAGCGACTCAAGACTCCGTACACGAAGACCTTCCCAAGAAGTGTAAGTCATGCTATCTCCGTTTCGCGACAGATAGCGTCCTTGTCAGCGCGGAGCAACCGGGGGATCAAGAGGCCTAGTCTCTGGAAGTGTATAAATACCACTGCCGGCACTCCAGAAAAGAGCATCATCAGCATCATAGCCTTCAGCTCTACTTCAACACCAACACAACAATCTCAACGTCTCAACTTCAGCCCTCACCACCCAACACCCTTCAAGATGCACTCCTACGCCATCATCGCTACCCTCTTCGCCGCTGCCACCTTTGCTGCCCCGGCTCCGACCATCGACTCTACTCTTATCACCCGCGCTCCCGACATGTCTGAGCTCCAGGCTTCTGCTCAGAGCTTGATTGATGCGAAAGAAGCAGCCGGTTGCAACCTTCTCGGTGAGCTATACTTCTCCCTCAATGAATTTTCAGATTGAGCTGACTCGACATAAGGTTGCCTTGCCGCTCTTGCACCTGCCTCTGTCACTTGCGCCGCTGCGCTCGCTGAGGAAGGTTTGAACCCCATTGCGGATGCTGCATGCTTTGCCAGCGCTTTGAACAACATCGCTAATCCGGTACGTCTCCTTACATCGAGTAGAAATATGCCATCAACTTGGGCTAATGTGCCACAGCCTGCTGCTTGCAACGGCTGCTAAATGCCTTTCTTGTGAATATGACATCCTGTGTCGGAGATTCCCAGCTGTTAAGGTCTCCACTATTTGAGTACGGGCTTCATGTAGGAATTGGGAAAAGGACATTCGCTTGGAGAGCTATTCATTGTTGAGACGGATGTGTTCTTGTACATACAGCTTAAGCTTGAAGTTTGGTTGTTTCTCTTTGCACTTTGCGATCCGATTCGTTGTGCTGCCCCGCATTCCAACAAACCAATCGTACGAGTCGGGCGTGTTTTAACCTAAGCGCTATTGTGGCACGGGCTGCGCCGCAGTAACACCGATACTTCCAGGGCGAAGTTGTTGGTCATAAGCCGCATCTGCCGCAAGGTACTTGCTCGGGCGGGTTCACTACCTACTTCTACCAGCATTACCGCTACTCACGCACTCGAGCTTGAAGTGGATGGCATGATAAAGTTCAAGACCGTTGATGCAGTCGACAAAGCGACCGGATCCTTGCCATCATGCCTCAGCTAATTACACTCCTTGTGCCTGCCGCAGTCTCAATTCTTCTTCTCGCGTGCTTCGGCTTCATCCAGATCCCACCGCAATGGCGCTTCCTCTTGCACGGAAGACGCATGCTCATCGAGCTCGCAGCCAAAGTAAGCCCCTCACCCCTCTTGACCCAATCCACTCAACGCCCTCAGCACAACGGACGCCCATTCGCTCTACCAATTCCTGGCAATAAATTGCACCTAGTGAGCAGTAAGGAGCACTGGGACGATTTGAACAAAGCCAATCTTAATGTCTTGTCGAGCCATGCTTGGTCAAAGGAGCATTTTCAGCCAAAGTATACTATCGACTATGAGTGGCCGGATCGAAGGGCAGACGAGGGCATGCCAGTTGTCCGGGCGATCAAGACCATGTCAAAGCAATTCGGATCCATGGTGCCGATATTCCTGAGAATCATCAAGGAGGAAGTGGACAAAGCCGATCGGGATAATATGCAGGAAAATGGTAAGTATGGATTTGCTCAGCTTGGGCGACAGACTCACCAAGGGACAGGTAGTAGTTTGATTCCACTTTGGGATACTGTGAAGCATTTCGGCGCGCGGATGAACATTCTATTGATGTTTGGGGAGGACATTGGTCGGTAGCCTCGTGTCGTATGCCAGCGCAAGTGAAGCTGATGAATTCTAGCAAATGACGCCAAATTCGTGGACCGAGGGCTGAAGTATATTGATGAAGTTACTCTTCTGTCCGAGGCAGCGAGGCTCTTTCCTACATTCCTTATGCCGTAAGTGGATGCAAGTCATTTTTTAATGTATGCTAATACTGTTCAGTCTCTTCTCTAAACTCATCAGAGGTCAGAATCTGAATCAGAAACACGTGCTGCAAACAATTGGAAGGGAGGTGTCGATGTGCCGTGCTAACGATGACAGGAGAGGGAAGCCGGTAAATTGTCATCTGAATATTGTCAGATGCTTTCTGATCAGGCATAGAAATCAATTCTTCAAGCGTTTGTACGAAACATGCCAGAAGGTTCGATCAGTCGAATCGAGCAAGACATGAACATCACGTTCATCACCTCGACTACAGCGTCCCCGATCGTAAGTCTTTGAACGATCCTTGAATCGCGGTGGCTGGCTGACAATTCTAGATCGCGACACAGCTCCTGCAGGACATCTTCACGCGCCCAGAGTACCTTCCAGCCCTACGTGAAGAGCTACAAGGGGTTCTCAATCAGCCTGAACCCGATCTCACAAAGCTCCCCTTGCTGGAAGGCTTCTTGGTCGAGTCCATGCGCACGCACTGCTTCCTCTCCACCGTTATTCATCGTGTGCCCCTGGAGCCGATTACTTTCCATGACGGCTATACGGTACCGAAAGGCGAGATCGTAGAGTTCTACCAGTATGCCACGATGAATGACAACGAGTTCTATCCAGATGCTGCTAGATTCGACCCCGAGAGGCACATGAAGACGGGTCGCGCGGCTACAGACATGGCTAGGGAGTGGCCATTCTGGGGAAATTCAAAGCTCGCATGGTAAGTTCGCGCTCCACCGTTCGGTGTGACTACGACACTGACGGCGATGAAGTCCTGGAAGGTTCCATGTCAGCAACGTCGTGAAGTTGATTACAATATATTTCGTCTTGAATTATGACTGCGAATTTGAAAGCAAGGAAGGATTGAACTTCGAGTTCAAGGATGTGCGGGTACCGAGTTCGTCGGCGAAGCTGAGGGTAAGAAGGAGGAGATGAAGGAGAGAGGTGGGCAAGGAGGCCTTTATCGAAGAATTCGAAGATCGGTAAACGGATGAGCGGTGTGGAGACGTTGTGCAGGCTAGGATTCGGTTGGAATGCACAGTGGAGGGTCTTAAACACGCTAGACCTTTTCGAGATTAGCTCATTCACTCCGTCTGCGCTCCAAGTGGCTTACAAAAACTATCTTCCAAACGGTGGAGCCACAATGGATGGGCCTGAGTTGGTATTGAGCGGTATTCTTGGGATTTGTGCGTCCGACGACCGTGATTGCGTCCCCAAGATGGGTGACCTTGCGAGAAGTCTGTAAGGTGACGCTCCCCGAGCGTCATGAGCGTCATGGCTGACAAATGAAGCTGTTAGGACATATTTGTTGAGTACAACGTGAGCTCCAGAAGTCATAAGGAACCTTATATCCACACTGGAAGCAACACACATTTCCAAACCCAGAATATCCACATCATGTCGAGCACTCCCGACACCAGCCGCTGGACACAGCGCATTGCATCCCTAACGACTACTTCGGGAGAGTCCATACGAATCTCCTATATCGATTGCGCGCCACAAAGCTCCTCCAAGTACCCCTACAAAGGCGTTATTCTACTCATCCATGGCTTCCCGCAGACATCCTACCAGTTCCGACACGTCATCACGCCTCTATCCGACGCCGGCTACCGTATAATTGCGCCAGACTATCGCGGTGCAGGATTATCGTCCAAACCAGTGTCTGGCTATGAGAAAACGCAAATGGCAGAGGATCTCCACATCCTAATACAAGAGCACCTTGGCATCAAAGAGAAGATCCACGTCGTGGGCCACGATATCGGCGGCATGATCGCAGTGCCCTACGTGCGACAGTACGAAAAGGATGTTGCGAGCCTGATTTGGGGCGAGTGTCCGCTTCCCGGGACGAGCTTGTATGAGAGCGTTAAAGGCCTGCCAGATGTCTTCCACTTCGTGTTCCATCAGATCCTTGACTTGCCCGAGTTTCTGATCGCAGGTCGAGAGCGCGAGTACATCAAACACTTCTTCGATAAGCAGAAGGATAATGCTGCTGCACTTGGGCCAGAGGACTTGGAGCATTATACGCTGCACTACTCGCAACCGGGAGCGATGCGGGCGGCGATCAACGTGTACCGGGCTTTTGAGAAGGACGCCGAGGAACATCGAAAATGGACTGCCGAGAAAGGGAAGCTGAAGGTGCCGAGCCTGGTCATGACAGGGAAAGAGTTCTTGTTGGAGCCACATGCGGAGTCGATGAAAGCTGAGGTGCACGAAGAGGGTACGGCGGAAACGTTCTCGGTTCTCGAGAGTGGCCATTACATTGCTGAGGAAAATCCGGAGGCATTTGTAGATGGCGTGTTGGCTTTCGTTCAGAAACATCAAAACTGAGCTTGATATTCAGGTTCGTATGGTTGGTTGCTCGGACTCACAATGGTCGTCTGGGTCCGATATGGATATTTTAGGCCCACTGTATCGAACCTTCAAGGTGCATTGAGTACGCTCGGGTGACAGGGGATCCAGATCCCGAGATCCAGGTTGGGATCGGGCCTCCCCCGCCTCCCTCTTGGATTCGTAGAGATTGAGCCACAAACTATGTGTATCACCTTTGCGTGGGGCACGCGTCGACCTAGACGTGAGCGACAACGTCCGATCCGACAACAAGAACCCCGAAGTACTCTCGTTACCACTAATACGACCCAGAGGACCATATCGAGGCCTGGGATAGCCAATATGAACGTTGCGTAATCTATATCTCCACAGGGAGCCTCCTGGGAAGACAAAATCAGCCAGGAGCTGCTCCCAGTCAGCAGTGTCCTGTGGCTCCTGTCTGCTATATGAAGCGAATCCTTGGAACCAGATCATGTCATTTATTTGCCCGATCCCAAGGAAGAAACTGAAGCCGATGCTATCGTCCCGGAATAGGATTACCTCGGTGGGAAAGTCGTGCCGTGGAACGCTACCAGACAACTGTGATCTGTATTCCCCAGGCAGATTAGAGGGATACATGGAAAGATTAGTTCGATAAGGGACCCATCGCCAGTGATCCGGATAGTTGATGTTGATGTGTAGGCCTTCACTGTCCTGTTCTGTACTGAGACCGGACAGGCTGAGGGACCCAGTCGATTGCAGGTACTCCGAAATCAATAGAATCTCCGGCTTTGTCTTCATATTCTCGCCTGGCTCAATGTGGAAAATCGAACAGTCATCGAAGGCAACGCGGTGGTAACGAGTGAACTTCTGGGAGTCTTGCTTGCGGAGACACACGGCAACCTTGGATTCGCCTTGCTCACTGGAACGGCAACCGAGAAACGCAAAGTAGAGCCCTTGGCGGTCAGGGACTGGAGCAATGGGTAGTTGAATGTGCAGACCCACATTGGTGATTGAATAGTCCATTTTCCGAGGATTGAGGTCGAAGGTATCCACGTAGTCATCGAGCTCCATACGACTATATGTGAAATGCCAGATGAAGTCGCGGATTGAAGATGCCAGCATATTGCCCGTCGTCCACCTTCGGTTCCAGGCGAACAAAGTGTGATCGTGCGAGGTCTGCATGATCTCAATCTGCAATCTGCGGAATGCTCGTTCCCGGCCTTCGCCATATAAGGGCGGCATGTTGACGCCGAAGATACCCATCAGCGAGTACGACTCATCTTCCTCCCGCGTTGACTCACGCCACGCAGCCCACTGCATTTTATCGGCTATGCTGAACTTGTTGATCAGGCTGGGATCCAACAATACCTCTTTCGCAACCCGCGATGCCTTGGCTAGCTGAGCCACTGTCGATGATTTGCTTCCCAGACTCTTCCATCCTTTGGAGTACAAGTAGAGTTCTTTCGGTGCAATAAGCTCCTGTAACGTCCAGCCGCGCGTGAACCAAGTGCTGCCCTGGAGGTAGTCGTCGCTCTTTGGGTAATCGTCGACATCATCGAGATAGGCGAAGCAGATATTAGATCGCGCGTAGTACTGATACATAGAGTTGATGGCCTCAGATAGTTCAGCGCTGGAGCTCTTGTCGATGCAGCATGTAGACTGTTAGGTGATACTCGACGAATGGCTGGGTAGACGGTTACGGGCGTACAGGTATCACACCAGGCATAATTGAGACCCATCTGCAGTGCTATGCGACAACATGCTTCGAGCTTCGCATATCCCTTTTTGCGACACGCGATTGAGCGATCGGGGTTGGTGATGTCAGCGAAGAGGATTTCTTCCTCACGCCATCGGTGGCTCAAGATCATGTACGGAGGTATATTGGCGCCATTTGCTTCGCATAGTGAGATAGTTGGAGCTTCCTCGGACCAGGCGTCACCTTGGATGTGCAGGAGGCGCATGTTGTGGAATGTTGCACGCAACGCAGAAGGCTTTGGAGGTGCGGCTGCCACATGATGGATTGGCGGAAGGAATCGCCAGGTCTTGATTGGTCAGCACGACGAGCTGCAGTTCTTTTGGGCCAACGTCAAGCAATGACTTGTCTTAAGACTCGCTGCGCATCTATTATTTCTCGATGCCGTGCCGATAGTCAACGTAGCATCTGCCATTTGTACGTACTGCCCGTAAACACCGTGTGTACTAACACCATCAGACTTCGTCAAACACTCTTAAAGGCTGGAACCTGCAGCAAAAGCACCTATCATGGCAACCGACCAAAATATCTCCTTACCTTGATACAGCGGTCGCCTCAGTAAAAACCATCACCACCAAATGGGCCGCCACGACCACGGCTGCGCCTTCCATGTCCCCTTCTACGGCCGCGTCCTCTACCTCCGAAACCATGGCTCCCATGGCCTCCAAACGACGGTCCAAGAACCCCAGGGCCATGCCCACTGTGCATTCCTCCAGGACCTCCCATCATTCCCATACCGCCCATACTGCTCATTCCGCCATCCATATCGTCGTCATCATCAAAAGGACCATTATCCATCATGCCCAGAGAACCCGTAGGATCCATGGCCTCCATATCGCGCCTCTGAAACAGCGCGATAATCATCGCGGTAATCTCAGTATAGCGCTCAGGGCTGCTCGATATAAAATAGATCAAATCTATTGGGCCACCCAGTGGCATGCCAGCTGCCATCATGTCGCGCTGCGCTCGTCGCCCAGCCGGCGAGCGTAGGATCTGCTCGAAGCCTGCGTGCCTTGCGTCGTGGTGGTGGTGGTGGTGGTGCATACAGCCACCGTGGCCACCGTGTCCTCCTGAAAACATGTTGTTCGTGTGGTGGTGTACGAAGTAGTTACGGTTCTGCAGCTCACAATGCTGTATATCTGCGATCTTTTGAAGTTAATACCTTGAGGTAGTGGAGGATGTTTCTGGGAAAAGGACCGTGGCTGAAGGGGAGCTTATATACTTGTCTGTAAGTGTGATGCGAACACTGAATTCCATTCTGAGCCTCCGCAGTAAACCCACTCTATTGAAGTGAAACGAGGCTGGGGCAGTTTAGTGCTCATCAAACACACGCTCACTCTCTTCACCAGAGACCGCTTCTACTATTTTAGGTAGATACATTCAGCTGTGACTGAGGAGATGTCAAACTCAGGAGGTCTGTGCATTACTGCATGGAATATCTCTCAGATTGGGTATTGAACTTGACACGACCATACAGCCCAGTGAAAGAACCAAACAAAGGGAAGCTCTTCAATCTTCACTTCCGGGCTTACTCTGCCTTCTTCCCCATCATGAAATACATCGGCGTAAACAACTTCATCTTCCCGCCTTCGGCAATACAATCTCCCCCACGGATCATCTCCCCCGCCATAACCGCCGTCCCTTTCGGCGCCACTCGCACAATCTCCAGCCCCTTGATCACCAAATCCAACAACACCCTCCCCACCCTCGTCATTCTCGCCAGCCTCCCATAATCCTTCCACGTCTTGATGTACTGCGTGTCGCCAGAAACTACATACCACCACGGGAGCGGGTCGTTCTTCTGGCCGAGGTCCTCAGCTACCTCGAGCGCGAAGCCTGCTTCCTTCATCGCGGCTTCGGCTTCCACTGAGGTGCGAATACACGAGATGCCATTGCCGCGCTCGATGCCGCTGCGGATCTTGACGTGGCCTGGGTCGTTGGCATTGAAGCCGGGGAGGGTCACCCACTCGTAGACTCCGAAGCGGCCGCCTGGTTTAAGGACGCGCGCTATTTCGGTGTAGACTTCTGTTAGAGTGCGCGCGTGTACTGTGGCCTCTATTGCGTATACGGCGTCGAAGCTGTTGTCTGGGAAGGGCATTTTCTGGTCACGTGGTCAGCGAAACGCATGCACAGATGCGTTGCTGATGGAAATGCGCACCATGAAGTCTCCCTCGACGAGTTCGAGCGTGTCGCTGCCGATTTTGTTTTTTGCTGCTATCTCTTTTCCTTTCATGATCTGGTACCCGCTAATGTTCAGGCCCGTCACTTTGCACTCTGCGAACTTTGCGATCTCTGTCGCGGGGCCGCCGACGCCGCATCCGACATCGAGAATCTTCATGCCGGGCTGCAGACCGAGTCGCAAGGCCATGTAGTGCTCGTGCCTCACCATTGCGAAGCTCATGGGCTCTGATCCGGCAGGCCATCTCGCGAAATGAAACGAGGTGCCCCATCCTTCCAGATAGAAATCTGTGGAGATGTCGTAGAAGCTGTGGTGGTCAGTCTCGTGCGTTTGATGATTTCGGGTGTCGAGGTTGCGCTCACTCCTGCGCTAGCTCGTCGTAATTTTCGTTGCGCTTCTCACGACCATCGTCAGATGTGGCTTTCGTATCTGACGCCGTCCAGTGCTTCAGGTAATCCTTCGAGCTGGCGCGTCCATCAGGCCCACTCTTGCCGCGGTTGCGCATGCCTTCCGCCATGTTGCTGATGTGTGTGGATGTAAGATCGGGGATTGTGAGGGACACTGAAGTGGTAGAGGGGCTGCCAAAAACTTGCCGCGCAATGGTCAGGAAGGAGCGACACGTCAATAGTGAATTTGGCGATGAGGCGTTGATGAGTGAGAGCTGGTCAGCTATGGCCGAGGAGAGGTTGCTTGAAGATTTCTCGAATGCAAGGATTGGCAACAATAATGCAGGAACACGGCGCGGTCAGCAGGGGGCCAGGGGCGCGTTTGGGGCGGGAAAACGGCCATCAAAACCGCCCGGGCAGCCTCACGATCGCAGCAGGCTCCTACACCCTGGAGATGTCGCCAAGGGCTGCGAGCTGAAGCACACCAGCACATGAAAATCCCCAGGTCTTGGTCACCGAAAGCGAATTGCATCGCCATTTGCAAGTGGGGGCTCAGAAGACGCTACGGTGACTTTTGTTTCTAAACATATAAGATTGGCATGGGTATCAGAGGAGGTAAATCCTGTCCTGGCGTGAGTGGCGCCGTTCCTGGCGCCGTCGCGCCCTCTAGAGCTTCCGCGAGACTTCCGCGCCACTTCGCGCACTGCCTCGGCCCCGCAACTCCCTCACACCCGTGTCCCCAGGTCTCTGCAAGGCGAAACTGCACACCATGGACCTCAATGCTCCCCGAGCCGTCCTCGCTTCCGCAGCCACCATGGACATCAATTCCCGATGTCACATTCACTCCATCATGGCGCCCGCTTCCTGATCCGGAACGGTATCCGCCCAACCGGGTGCTGCAGCCCCGGCCCGTAATGCTCCTCATCCATCTCCCAATCCTTCTCCGTCGCGAGGATTTCGATGTCGAACGTCATTACGATCATCGCCACCGCAGTGAGGACTTGCTGCTTGGCGAGATGGCGTCCCGGACAGGCGCGAGGCCCGCCTCCGAACGGGATCCACGATCCTGCGAGTCCTTCCGTCGTGAAGAATGGTCCGGATCGCCCTTCCTCGGCATCTTGCGCCTTCTGGAGTGACGCTCGTCGCGCTGGCTTGAGCGTGGGCCCGCTGCTGGGGTCTTCCGGGTATACGAGAAACCGCTCTGGCCAGAAAGAATCTAGCGGGTGAGCACCGGCCTTTGTGTTCCACACGGTCTCGTCCTCGTGCGCCGCGTGGGTTGCCACTAGACAAATCTTGTCTTTCGGGATTACCCATTTTTTGCCCAATGTGACGGTCTGGTGAGCAAACCGCCGGGTGGCGTAAGCGTGGACCCGCAATCGGAGGGCTTCAGCGAAGACTGATTCCAGGAGTGGCGTTTTGGTGAGTTCGATTGTCGAGGGCACGTCTTCGTGTGATGATGAGTTACCGAGAAGAGCGCGGAGCTGAGCCAGCAACTCTGGGTCTCGGAAGATCTCCAGAGCCATCCAGAAAGCCGCTGGGACGATGTTGGCATTTGAACTAATTACAGCGTCAGCGGAATTCGAGAGGAAGCCATGTGAAGAAACTCACGCCCAGATGATCCCGAGATACAGCGACGAGACGGCCTCTTCGTTGAAACCTTCCATGCCCAAGAAGCGGTCTTGCCATTTCTTGAAGATCTGAGGGCCCCAATACGATTCATCGTCCTTCTCCTCGCCTTTGGATGGGTCGTACTTGGACTTCATGATATTCTGCCAGAGGTTGATGCTGTCGAGGAGACGATCCCGAGCTGCAAAAGCTGATGGCATTGTCCACCGTGGGAACATTCTGGCGAATCGAGGCAGTGCGTGGTTGAAGGTCCAGAAATCTTGACAGAAGCCCGGGTGCTGGTTGAGCATGCTTTTTCCATACATGGCCTCCATGTTGGCGGGCGTCATGTGGAGTTGGAAGAATTCCATCAGATCCCTCATTTCGACCCATTGCTGGCCGAATTCGAGGTTGGATACATTCTTGGAGAAGTTGTTTCGAAAGCGCTCCTGGATCGAGTTCTTGCCAGTGCCGCCGACGAACTCTTTTAGGACTTGGTGGGTGATGTGGTCGATGCGGTTCTGTGATGCGACCTTGCTGTTCGGATGTGGGTTGGGGAGAAAACCCGAATCGTCGGCCTTGTATAAGGCGAGGCCCTTCGCGGGCATGCAGAAGAAACGTTCAAAAGAAAAAGAATGCAGCTCAGTTGAGCTCGAATGGACAGATTCTTTCCACAGGCTAGCGATGTTTTGGGCTCCCCGCACAATGTACAGGTCGCCAGTGAGGAGCCGAACCTTCATGGGAACATAGGCGCCAAAGAAATTACTGCCTCAAATTAGCTTGCAGCTCACCAGGGAAGCATGTTGAGAAGCACTTACCCCGCGCGCTTCATGAAGCGTCGAGGTTGAAAGACGAAAGAATATGTGTTTCCCCAGAAAGGGACTACGTATGGCAACGTAGGTGGCTGCCTCAGAGTCTCTAGTTGTGATCGAGCATGGCGGTACCTGAGAGAAGTGATAGTCCAATGAAGAAAGAGAATAACGAGTGTAAGTACGAAGATGGATTGAGCCATGTTCGACAAGGAAAGATATGGGCTGCTGAGCAAGCTGGACCCGATTGTGGACAACATCTTGAGGAGTGCAGTGACAAGTTACAAGCTGGCAGAGCAAGAGGCGTATATGAACTACCTACAGGCCCCAATGCGTGAGTAGCATGTGAGAGCATGCGCCCAAACGGGTAGCTCACCCCGTTCCTGGTGTATGTCTGCTGATTGGAAGCTAGTGGCCCTTGAACACCGCCCCCGAGGGCGGTTCCTGCGATCTCGCGATCGTCACACATCTCTATCGTGTCCCAAATGTCAAGTCGAAACACTGACTTCGTTCGGTGATTCCCAAAGCGGTATTGCTGGGGGCTGTGGATGCCAAGCGTGGCTTCCTTTTCACCCTAGCGCAATCTTACAGGGGTGTTTAGTCTTACATGGGTGCGCGCTTATTCCCCGAGAGTGGACCTGGGCTATACGATATGCGGGGCTCTATACTCAAGGTCACCCTGGGGTGCTGCGCAAGGTACCTGCCTTCCCGTCCTGGCTAGGTGTGTTTCTGCAGGCTGAGCTCCCGGTTGGTCTTCTACCTTGGGTACCATCTTGAAGGACTACCTCTCGCCTTCATCGAACGACAACCTTTTCCTCGACAACGTTCACAATGGCAAACCTCTCAGAGTCCACCTGTCTGTCAGGCGCAAAGCCGATTGTACTTTCCAATGCGGCCACATGCAACGACGGGTTTTACTGTAAGCTCAAGTTCCTCGTCGCGCTGTCGCATTGCTAAACTCATCGCCTTGTAGGCCCGGTCGTCTCCAGCGAACACCCACCAGAGTACTGCGCACCCACATTAGCATGCCAGAGTATTCGGTTGCAGCCCCTTCACAACATCTGCCCACAGCCTCAAGGAGTCTACGAGCCTTTTGTATGTCCTCGGGGAAAGTACTGCCCCGAAGGGGGTAAGGGCATGTTGCCATGTCCGAAGGGCCACTACTGCTCCATTGGCACCAAGGATCCCATCAAGTGCGGCCTTACTTCGATATGTCGGACCGGATCAAGTCGCGAGTTCGTCATGGTTGGCTTCATCATCATCGCCGTCATTGATCTCATCCTCATCGCCATCTCATGCTGGCCTCGGATCAAGCGAAGAACAAAAAGCGCACGTCGCCACAGTCTAGCGAAGAGCCTGGATAGCACCGACTCGCTCGAAGAAGGCCTCAAGCCGATGATGCTTGCCGATGCCTATGCCGAGAAGACTCGGAACCTTCACGTCGCTGACTTCGTCTCATCCGTTTCACGATGCATCGGGACGCGCGAAGTTGGCCTATCCTTCGGTTTCACGGACTTGAGCTACCAGGTCGGAAAAGAAGGCAAAGAAATCTTATCAGATCTGACTGGGGCGATCGAGAAGGGTTCAATGTGGGGTATCATGGGGCCGTCAGGCGCGGGTAAATGTAAGTCAGCACCAGGGTTGCTGTGTACCATGCAATGTCAAACCCAATTCTAACGTCTCGCACAGCGTCGTTCGTAGATGTCCTGATGGGGAGGAAACAGCCTACGACTGGAAATACGTATGTCAATGGAACTCAAGCCAAGATCTCCGACTTCAAGAAGATAATCGGTTATGTTCCGCAGGATGACATTGTCCTGCCAGAGCTTACTGTTCGCGAGAATTTGATGCATGCAGCCTGCGTGCGCCTGCCAAAGAGCTGGACGCTCGCTGAACAGGAGCACCATGTGGAGCTCATTCTTCGATGCTTGGATCTTGAGCACATTCAAGACAACGTCGTGGGCGATGCAGGCCACCACTCCATTTCTGGCGGTCAGCGCAAGCGACTCAGCATCGGCATCGAACTCGCAGGCGCCCCAATGGCCTTGTTCCTTGATGAACCTACCTCCGGCCTGGACGCGACTTCGGCGCTTTCTATCATTAAGCTCCTTAAGACCCTATCGCGCATGGGTGTCACAATCGTTTCCATCGTCCATCAACCGCGAGTGGAGATCCTCGAATGCCTGGACAACATGCTACTCCTCAACAAAGGCCGCGCGGTCTATCAGGGTCCGCGATCTGGACTTCGCCCTCACTACGAAAGCCTTGGTTTCGATATTTCCGACAACGCGAACTATGCCGATACCATCATGGACATTATTTCTGGCAGAGTAGCCCCAACACGCAAGCCGACCGCCTTTCAGCACGCCTCCATGTCCTCGGTCACCAAGCCTTGGATGAAGAGTGGTCTGCACAGCATCTTCCGCATGGAATTTATGACCGACGGACAAAGCGCATCCGAAGTCGCGCTACAGTCAGCCAAGCACCGGGGAGCCTCATGGTTTTCGCAAGTCTATCTCTGCTTCATTCGCGCAATGAAGCAACAGCAGCGACGCACATCTAGTTTCTACCTCGAAATTGGCGTCGGCGCGATCGCCGGCCTTCTCATTGGACTCTCCTTGTACCCATACAAGGGCCTACACTTTCAAGGCATCTACCTCCACCCCTTCGAACTTCTGTCCAGCACCGTGAACTACAACACAGTTCCTCAAATTGGCCTCATGGGCTGCGTCGCAGCTGGTCTTGCAGCTGCCGCTCCAGGCGTCAAGACCTTTGGCGAGGAGAAGCCCACATATTGGCGCGAATCCGCGTCCGGCCACAGTTCTTCCGCCTACTACGTCGGCAAGATCCTTTCAACCTTCCCTCGCATCGCTCTTTCAGCGCTCCATTTCACATCTTTCTACGTCATTCTCGCAACCCCCTCTATGGGCTTCTGGGACATCTACGCGACCAACGTTCTCTACTTCTATGCCATCTACGGACTCGCATCCTGCATTTCCGTCACCGTGCGTCGCGAAGACGCCCCTCTTCTAGCTATGATTCTCTGTCTCCTTACCGGTGTTCTTGGCGGCTATGGCCCCCCACTCTCCACAGTCAAGGAGTGGCATCTCGAGTGGATGTGGCGGATGTGCCCTGGTGTAAGTTGCATTCCCTGGCTTGCCTTATCTCCTCCATTCATAGCCACCCGCTGACGATCTACAGACATGGTTCAGCGAGGCATATGTGGACCGCACACTGCAGCCAATGGCCTATCTCTACAAAATCGATGACGCGGCGAAGAGCACGGGATTCGCGCTGAACCGTTATGGTTTGGACCTTGCGTAAGTTTTGCCTTATCTTTCTCCCTGCATGCAGCCCCGCATTCTGCGGTCCTGCTCCACCACCACCAACATCTCGCTTCGCATCCTTCGTTCCGAGTACATGATCTGACTATCTTGCAGCATGATCTTTATCATCGGCTCCTTCTATCGCGTGCTTGCATATTTGGGACTCGTGTATGTGAGCCCGAAACTCAGTTCATGAGGGGCGCTTGGATCAATGGATTGGTAGATGTTACTGTTGCAGATCAAAAAGCACTTGCAGCATAGGTGCATAGGTGCGAATCCCGAGCCGCGATAGTCGGGCTTAATCCATAATGGAAAAAAACAATTCAAAAACTATAATTTCCAAACCTATTCTACATGCAATACAAACGCCGGTGTCTATCAGTTCATATCGCACGGCGTCGCGAGCTCCGAACCGCAACAAAAGCCCGATGCAATGCACAGTTCGGCTACATACACTACATGCGCCTGTCCAGACATCTGCGCATCGCGAAAACCCGACCCGCACCTCCAAGTATCACGAGGCGCATTCTCAATCTACGGTCAATTCCAAATGGAAATGTCACCAAGTCCATGATTAGTTTGCAGCGGTATTTTTGGCGGCGGAGGCACTAGCTGGCGAAGGCGCAGGCACGCGGGAAGGAACATGTGTGAAGGAAGTGGGACCCCGTGGAAAACGGCGGCTATGGAGGCTCCACCACGGGTTGCGGCTTAGTCAAACTTGCTACTAGGGCATTTGGCCCGAATAACCTCAGGTACTGGCGTGTGGTGGCGCCGGGATGAGGCTGCTGCAAACAGGCGGATATGGCGTTGGGTGGAAAACGCCTCGCGAGCCGTTACGAAGAGGTCGCCACCGCACAAGAGTGTGCCTGGCTGGCAACTTTGGGGGCTGGGACGTGGTTTCAGCATCAGTTGGCTGCGGGCAAGTATCGAATTTGGGGGCAGCCGCGCCGCTAAGTTGCAACCATTTCCCTCCTCGTCTCTCCACCATCTGCCTGCCACCCACGACCTCACGCAAAGACAGCCCCAGTAGTGACATTGCAGCTTCACACGTCGATGACACGAAGTGGGGGATCCATGCAAACCTTGCTTTAGATCCCCGACCGCCCTTGCGACCCGCCTCGAGCCCAAAGATTCTCATGCCAGTTTCTTGAAACACATTTTTCCCCAGCCAACCGGCAGAGGGCTTGCACAGCTTTGCACCCACAGGACCTGGCGCTTGGGCTTGAACATCGGCAGGGGGACCCATGGCGCCACGAGGCGCGTCAGGACGCGCTACGGGGATTATCTCAACCCCCGCCTTGCCGATCCCAGTTACCGTCTGCCTGCTTACGGCTACCCGACGCCTCTTGCTGCGTCCAAGCTGCAAGGAACGGAATCCTGGCAAGCCAGGCTAGACGACGAGGCTGTCTGGCTGCTCGTGCACCGCCTGTCCCGCTTCGGAACCGACACACGCCTAAACTTTTAGTGCTGGAACTAAGGCACAGAATCGCTAGTATGGGTTTATATGTAGAATCCTCGGGGCATACG
>JAFHBV010000407.1:0-34167 GCA_019022785.1 Pseudomonodictys pantanalensis | reverse complement strand
CCCCTCTTTCCACCCCTACACATCCTCCACAAAGTGCCAAGATCCAGTCTCCTTACTCTTCCACAGCGTGCCGGGCTTCTGCCCCGGCCGCGGGTGACTGATCCTCCTCTCCATGACCCAGTGGGCCTCACTCGGGACCCCACCCCCACTCCTCCCACTGCCCCCAGAGCCCCCAGAGCCGCCACGGGAGGCCGGCAGGCACACGCGCCCAGCCGTCTGCTCGCCCATGAAGTCCAGCAAGCGCTGGTCGAGCTGCTCGGGCCTGGGCGGCACCGGCGGAGCGGGGCCCGCTGGGCGCACGAACCCAGGGACCTGTGGTGGTGGGAGGGCGGGGGCGGTCGCCGAGGGCTGGTTCTGCAGCACTGGGCGGGATATGACGGGCCTACGGGCCCGGGTGGGGATGGTCCTGGGGAGGGGTGGGACCGGGGGAGGAGGGGAGGCGGCGCGGGAGCGGTTGAGTAGTTTGGAGAGGGAGACTAGGGAGTGTCAGCATGCAGAGAGTAGGTGGGATTTGGTCAAGCTGTGATGTGGGTAGGCTGGAGTGTGTGCACCCTGGGCCCTACTTTACCAGCCCAGGTTCTCTGAGCTATTGAAGCGGAATGGCGATTTCACGAGCAAATACCAAGGCTGTGGCAAGCAGCGCGAGGTCGAAGAGCAAAATAAGAAAATAGAAGATTCCTTACCTTTCTTCTTCAACCGCGCGAGGCTACCTCGCTTTGGAGGCGGCGTGGGAGGGAGAGATTGCTCCGTCTCCGGGGGTTCTTGATTCGGGATCGGAGACTCTTCCCTGCTCTGCGCAGGGGGGTGGCTGAAGCTGGTGTATGCAGTCCGAAGAGCACGAGCACGATTCTGCTCGAATTGAGCGGTGGCGGCAGCATCGGATTCTTCCTGCTCGGTCCAGGTATCGAAGAAGTGTCTCCGAGACTTCTTCGCTTTCAATCTCTTTTCCTCAGGGGTGGCATCCATGGCACCGCGGACGCGCGCGCGGACTGAGCCTGGTGGTGGTGTAGGGACGCGATCGCGGGCTTCATGGCGTGGAACGGGGTATTGGGGACCCTCTGGAGGCGTTGAAGTAAATGTTGGACCGCGGAGTGTTGCAGTGCTACCCTTCGCTCGCAGCGTCTTCGTGCTTCCGGATTCGGAAAGGCTGTCGTCAGAGCCAGCGCGCTTCGACGATGCGCGTGGCACTTGGAGGTACTCGTCATACTCTGCACTCCTATTCTCAGTTCCGTCATAGCCCCAGTGGACTACCTCGAGGGGATGCGTCGACGGTGTCCTGTACTCTCGTAGCTGTCCTCGCTGGGGACGCCGATCCATATCAGGGAAGCGGCTTGCCGTGGTAGCATAGTCGCTGTCTTCGTATGGTGAGCGCGCAATGCTGGCGGAGTACTCCTCGGCTGTATGCTGGGCCGTGTACGGGGAAACCGGACTGTATGGGGATCTCGCGATGGCGGCAGCGTAGTCATCGGCATGGTAGCGAGCGAGACCAGGGCTATTTTCCTCAGTCGTGGGCGGGAAGGGGTAGCTAGAGTAGTCATTGTCGGGGGATATGGCGGTTCTAGGAGCAGCCGTAGCATTGCTAGGAAGGGCTGGGTAGTGGGACTCACGCGAGTACCTCAGCACATTGTCGAAGTGGAACGACGAGTACTCGGTATGGAGCGTGTGGTGGCTCTCGGAAGTGGTCGGTCGAGGAAATGGGTCAGGAGCGCGTGAAGGAAGAGGGGAAGGCGGTGCGGTTGGATATACAGTAGGAAGCGGTGGAGGCGGGCTAGATGGCGGCGGGCCCGGGTCACCGACTGGCTTGCGACGAATAGCCCAGCGGGACTCTACTGGGGTGTTAGGCGTGCTATTGGGTGAGGTACCGAATGTTCGCGTGGCCAGGGGGGGGGAATAAAAGATGGGAGGGTTCCTTACTCTTCTTCTTCAAGTCGTGTTGTCGTTGATCTCCTCCTGGGTCCATGATTGCGAATGCGGTGCGAGGGCGGACTCGACAAACAAATAACTTGTAGTGTCTTCGAAGTGGAGATTGGGCGAAGCAATTGCGCTTGGTGTAGATCAAGGCGGTACTTGAATAGGGCCTTTGAGGCAACAAGCCTCAGTCGAATTGGGCGAAGACAAGCGAAACAGAAGCACGATCGCGAAGGGAGCTGACCGCACTTGGAGAGGGTAAAGAGGAAAGGAAACTTGTCGAAGGGAAAGTTTTTATCAGACGCGGTGCGCGTAAACACAAACGGGCCGGGGTGACGTAGGGCTTTCACCACGGGGATTGGCAATATGTGCCCGCGTCGCAATGTGAAAAGAGAAAAGTAAACAAAAGAGCACGACGTACCCGGCAATAGTATCGCTGTGAAGATGAGATGACTGGAAAACTTCGAAGTGATGGGGTGGAAAACAGTGACCTGGGATGACAAGAAGGAAACGGGAACAGTGACTAGGCATCGATACTCCTTGCCCCCGAGGACAAGGCGAGCATAATGCCCTATTTTTTGATTTTTTGTTTTGTTATAGACGGATCCTAGATGCTCAAGATCCCGTTTCAGTGGTGGCCGGGTCCGAATTGGCAGCCACCATTGCCAGAGAACAGAGATGCGGTATCCCAAAGCCAACCGCAACCCCGTGGAGAGGACCATAAGGCCATGGAAGATCGCACCGTGTCGATCAGCCCCAAACGCAAAATCAGAGCCAGAAAGTGCCCCTCGTTGCATTTAGGTCAAGGCTGAAAAACTGCCTGAACCCACCGCCCGACCAACCGAGGCCAGTGACTCGCCGGTCACGTGGAAAAGTATAAAAAGATCCCGACAGGTAATAGAAAAGGAAGGGGTTGCCATGCAACATAAGTTCCAGTGACAGCAGACAGACAGGAAATTGGTGACATGAACAATTGACAGGAAGCAAATAATACCCCATAAACACCAGTACGCTATGCAGGATACTACAAACGAAACAAGCAACCCACGCTACCGGACGCTGGACGTATCCTCGTTGGTCTTCAGATTAAGCATGCGCTTGAGATCCTGCTCTAAAGTCGATGTGTCGGGTACAGTTGCCTTTGGAGGAGCAGAGGCAGGAGGCTGTGGCTTGGCTCGTACAGAAGATGGGACAAAGGAGAAGGTGGTAGTGGGCTTGGACGCGGAAACCGGCGTAGGCTTCGTTGCTCCGGACGTATCGACATGTCTATTAGCGTGAGGGTAGGAATCGGGCCGTGAGTGATAAGAGCGCCTGTTCTGATTTCGTGCTTGGTGGTGATTTGGAGACCCCCTGTAAGGTGGTATCGGCGGAACTTGAGGCGCTGAACCGCGGCGTGGGCTCATAGGGCCGTGAAGTGCTGTGGCCATAGCTGAGGGTTGTTGCGCGTTTGTATTGATATTAAATGGGAGGGAACTGGGGCCAAATCCATTCTGCGGCATGATAGGAGAGTTTGCGGTGATTTCTGTTCGGAGACCGGAATTGCGCTTGTTGGGGGTATCTCCCTTCGCAGCTTTGAACAGAGGGGAGAGATTTCGATTGCCGTAGAAGAAATCGGGTTGTTCCTGATTAGCGGGCGCCGGGGTCGTCGGTCCCGAGGAACTGCGAAAGGGTGACTGGCCGTTGTGGAAGGGCGAAGGCGAATGCCGCAAGGAAGGATCTGAAGGCATGTGGTCGACGGTGCGCTGCGGCGTGGTATTCGTGGGCTTCTTCTGGGACATGGAGAGCCGGCTCAGGAGATCTTGAATGGCGCTAGCATCATCGGACGCCTTGCCCGATGCATCAACTTGCGGGATCTTGCCAGGCGCAGTGATGGACCGCGGACCGGCGGGAGAAGCTGGTGGTGGGGACAAATGTGACGTGGCCTTGCTTTCGCCATCAAGCTCAATGGGAAACGGCGCATTGAGCGAGCTGTATGAGTCCTGCTTGACATGATGCGGTCGGCCGTTGGGAGAGATGTGGTTCGGAGAAGAAAAGGTGTTGGAGTTCGGACTACAATTGGCATTTCGTGTCCTTTCCGCTCGGTCCGCCCTGAACAACATATCTAAAGGGGAATCTTCATTGCGCGCGGGAATGGCAACCGGAGGACGCGAAGGCGACGGCGACGGCGAGGCAGAATCAGAAGATTCCTCGAGAGGCGGGGTGGGCGGTCCTGCCCTGGTCTTTGCTGGCACCGACTTGGAAAGAAACTTGGGTATGGGGAGCGCGGACGGGGCCGGGGAGGCATGGAAAGTAGGCCCAGCGTACGCGACGGCTGCTTGGGTCTTCGCTGGTGTCGCGGCAGCACGGCCGGAACCAGCTTCCGTATCCGTCAGAGAGGCTGGCACGATGTTTGTGGGCGAAAAGACCCTATCGGCGGAGGGCTGGGACCGTGTGTGCTTCTTTGCCTGTCGCGGTCCGTTCGGCAGGGCCACCTCTTCGCTCGAAATGACGGCACTGTCGGCGAATGACGTGTGCTGTGGTGCCGAGGAATCGCCATTGTTTGCGCCCTTGCCCTTTGTTCGTCTCTGCGACTTGTTTCCGCTGTGTGGGGAAGGCTGGTTCCCGCTCCGGGACTTGACCCGAGGGGGTCGCGGAGAAGCAGCGTTGTTCTGTGTGGTCGACATGTGATGGGCGCGCAAAGTGGATGGTTGGGTGTATGCAGGTCTGGATTCTGCGAAGGCTATCTCGAGGTTCGTCGGCGCGCTTTGTGCTTCAGGTGAGTCGATGGCGATGGCCTTGATGGCGCGGTGGTGTGCGTGGATTGGGGTTGCAGTCGGGAGGAGGTTGCCAGAGTTGTGGAGGTTGGAGAGTGCATATCCAGAGGACAAATTTAGAGACGGGAGGTGATGGGTAGTCGGGTAATATTAGCACCAAAACCTGGGGTGAGAGCGAGGGGGAGGTTCCGTGGTATGCGTTGTTGTTGGTGACTGGGCGGAGACTCGGGATGCTGCGCAGCCTTGTTGTTCCAGCCTGATTCAGGTTGGGCCAAGACTCCGGTGGTGGCGTTTGGGCTCAGTGACTGGATGCGGGCGAGGCTGAGTCGTGATGGGAACACTATAGCAGCTGCCAGCCGATTTCTCGACAAATAGTCGGTAGTGAATGGGTTACGGAGACACTTTCATACGACGCCGGTACAACAGTATTGATATTGCACGTCAACAGCGCCGGTCGCACTTTCTGAAGAAGTGCATAGCTTCCAGCCATTCGCGCGGCGGGCGCTGAAGTCTTGGCATCTATGACTTAAGCTGGCTCTCCAGGCACCGCATTGCAGCCTTCGCATATTCACGAAGGCGACTTCACCTCACCACGCCCCTCTTCTCCCGACCACAATATAAACGTTAGCTCCGACCGCTGTTTGCCCCAGCAACTCGCTGCTATCTTCGGCCCTCTGCTTTTCACCCACCAGCAAGCTCCCCGCATTCCGAACAGCTTATACCCACCTTCAACATGGCCGACGTGAACATGACTGACGCCCCAGCACCCAAGACAAAGACAGCCAAGGCCGGTGCCGCCGCCGACGGAGACAAGAAGCGCTTCGAAGTCAAGAAGGTGAGAGGATAATCCAAGCGGCATGAGCTGCAAGCTAACTTTGGCCAGTGGAACGCAGTAGCCCTCTGGGCGTGGGACATCGTGGTCGACAACTGCGCCATTTGCCGCAATCACATCATGGATCTCTGCATCGAATGCCAGGCAAACCAGGCTTCAGCTACGAGCGAGGAGTGCACCGTGGCCTGGGGCATCTGCAACGTAAGCTTGGACATTCAAGCTCACGAAGACGTCAGCTAACAAGACCAGCACGCCTTCCACTTCCACTGCATCTCACGTTGGCTGAAGACGCGACAAGTCTGTCCACTCGACAACCGGGACTGGGAGTTTCAGAAATACGGTCGCTAAACGGCTGCCCACAGCAGCGTATCCTTGCATCAAAATACAAACTCCTTGGCGAGCGGCGCATTGGGTTGGAACTGTGGTCGCTACGGCGTCGGGTCATAAAGGGTTCCTACACATAATGTAGAGGGAAGCGATGTCCATATGGCATTGCTCAATGAATTCATGCCCATGCCTTCGCGCTGAGGCGATATCCCTTGTTTTGTTCCTTGATTGTACGGGACCCTTGAATGAATTGCTCCACTTCTGCCCATCTCCCCGGTCGTCATCCTACTTTCTGTCCATCCACATCGATATTGATCCCCGACGCCGCAGTGTAAGGCGACAGCCATCCTTCCGGGTTCTTGTTGTACATGGGCCAAGGCGGAACGACAGCGAGGAATGTGAGGGCGGTACCGGCGAGCCCGATGTAGAGGGTCAACTTGATATCCTGTGCCATGAATCCGATGAAGAAGGCGAAGAACTACGAGAGTCAGCGGCAGTGGTGTTGTCAGATGGGAGAATCCATACTCCTGCGGCACCGAGCATGACCGTGGTGATCATCTCAGCTAGTCGCTGGCCCTCGAAGTCCTGTTCCTGTTAGTACATGATGTACATGCCTCCAGACCCCAGAACTTACAATCTGCCCCTCCACAACATCGCGCACTTGCTCGAGCAGTTGGTCTGCCATGTTCGCTTTCGGTCGGGATGTGTTGTGTAGTAGTGTCCTAGACACGCTGTTCGTGCAATGTACGGTCACTTGTGGGCTAGTCCCAAGTGTCCTAGTTGGGTCGGCACAATTTAACGGCAGCAGTCGTGTTCCTTACGTTCCTCTGTGGATGCGAACGATGATGTGGCTCGAAGCTCTGCCAAGCTCACGTAAGCTAACCGCATTGGGCACGCCTGCGCAGGGGTGAATTTGAGCCGCAGCCAAGGCGAATGCGAGACTGTGAACGTTGAACGCAGACCGACCACCGTCAGCTGCAGTGAAAGGCTCTGCCTGACAGCTCCCACTACCCGGCGGTGAACGGCGCAGCTCGCGGCTTATAGATTTTCTGCTGCATGGGACTCTGCAGGCATATGACTGTGCTGCGAGGCCGGAGCCGGCAACATGATTGGCTGTTCCCGTGAAAGTCGGCCGCGGCACTGGCTGAAAGAAAAGCTTGAGCCACCCAGCGCAAAGACTTTATTCTCCTCTTCTCCCACTTGCCTCCTTCCTACACCACACTGTCCTTCTGGACTTAATTCATCGCCAACAACAACAACAACAACCCAACGCAGACACTCGCCGCAGTACTGTACGCCTCAATTCCGCTCCGCACTGCACATTTTCGAAGTGTGGGTCGCTGACGTCTCGAAGCCGACATCGAATACTCCAGAGTGTATTCATCGCCGCTTGCGACTGGTCCAGTCTCGCAAGCTCAGTTCGTCCGGTCCACCATCATTATTACAGCGCCCCTCGACGCCACGGCGTCTTAAATCTACAAACCACCAAGTTGGCGGGCCTCACGATCCACAAGTTTTCCTTCGTTCGCCCTCTACTCGGCCCAAAGGCGTGGGTCTACGGAGGCGACTACAAGAAGCCTCCATAACTGGCCGTCATTCGAGACCACACCATCTGCGTTACATTGATTTCCGACGAAACCTTCCTATTCCCGGCGTAGGGGAGGAAGAACTGCCACTGGTATACCCAAAAACCCGCAAGGGCTACGTGTAGGGTGCAAGCCCCTACGCGAAGCCTCCATTCAAGTTGAGTGCACCAGCGAGGTGAGCGCTCACAAGCGACTCACCGGGCCAAGTCTTCGCTCTTGCGTTGCGAGAGTCGCTGGTCGTCAACTTTTCAAGCTGGCTTAATCAATTCAAAGAAGAGAAGGATTTCGGAGGCCCACTCATTACCGCCCAAACCGCCAAAATGACTGACACTCCGAGGTCTGAGAGGTCTCAAACCAGGTTCAGCACTCCGGTGTCTGAGCTGGATGACCACCGCCACCAGCCTGAGTCCATGCCCAGGGTCGAAACCGGGTCTCCAACCCGCTCCCGTCGACCAACCTTTGCTAGCATCCAGCCTCTCCCAGAGCGCCTCGATGTGCCTGAACTGGTTGACGAGGTACCCGAACAGCATAACGTCACGGCCCGAGACTTCGAGATTGCTGTCGTCGACGACGATGGTTCGCACCTTGTCCCGGAGTACGGCTTCGGTCGACGTGGTTCCATCGTACCCAGCCCAAGCGGACGCCGTGATACCTTTAGACGCCCACGAGATGCAGCAGTGGAACGCTTGAATCGATCACGGGCATCGTCAACCTCGTCTCGTTCTGCGTCGCCGCCCAATTCGGTAGACGCCTTCGCCGACACTCGGCCCCGCCGCCGTGAACGTGCGAATACTGCCAACAGTCGAGTCCCATCCGAGCTCGACCTTGCTTTGCACAGAACTGTATCTGGCGCTACTCGACGCCGTCCGACCATTAGCGATGAGCGGCCAGAAGCGCTCCAGGCTGAAATAACAGCACCATCCTCCACGCACAGCTCGGCCGAAGAAGATGTTTGTTTCCCAGTACAAGAAGATCCAGGGAAGACGACAAGGTTCGACTATGAGGAACTCGAAGAGTTTGTGGCTGAGCTCATTGCCAATGAGAACACCACCAAAACGCCCATTGGCAAGCCTCTTCGGCGCAAGCCTAGCGTTGCCTCGCAGATTTCGAAGACCAAGCCGAAGATCTTCCACGATCTTAGGCCCAAGTCGAGCTCCTCGGAGAAGAATGCAGGCGGCGATGCTGCCACGTTCAAAGAGGCAGTGGATCCAGTGATCCAGGAGAAGCTTTCATCCGAAGGGCTTGCTCACATGTTCAGCAACGAAAAGGCCGTGCCGGAGTTCAAACAGAACCGCTGGGCCTTCTTCTCTTCTGAGCTGGACGACACTATCCACGCAGCAGAGCTAGGAGATCTACTCATGCCCGGCGAACGCTTCCGCGACCTCTTTGAGCTGCCACCGGATAGTGGTGTATGGTGGCTAGACATGGCCAACCCCACGGAAGAGGAGGTCTTTGCAATCTGCAAGGCTTTCGGGGTGCATCCGCTTACTCGTGAGGATATTTGCATCCAGGAGCCTCGTGAGAAAGTGGAGTTGTTCCACAAGTATTACTTCGTTTGCTTCCGCTCCTTCTTCCAGGCCGACAAAGACTCCGAGGACTATCTTGAGCCAGTCAACTTCTACGCCGTGGTTTTCAAGGAAGGTTTATTGACATTCACCTTCACTGATAGCCCGCACATGCAGAACGTGCGCAAGCGCATTGGCCGCCTTCGGGATTACATCAATCTCAACAGTGACTGGATCTGTTACGCTCTCATTGACGACATTGTCGACAGTTTCGCGCCCGTTCTACGCTCCATCGAACAAGAGACGGACGCCATTGAAGACCAGGTCTTCGTTGCACGCATCGAGGACTCTCGGGAAATCTTGCGCGCCGTTGGTGATTGTCGCAAGAAGGTGATGCAGCTGCTGCGGCTTCTTGGCGGCAAGGCAGATGTCATCAAGGGTTTTGCGAAGCGGTGCAACGAAAGGTTCGATGTTGCTCCCCGTGGCGATGTCGGCCTCTACCTCAGCGATATCCAGGACCACGTCGTAACGATGATGTCCAACCTCGGCCACTTTGAGAAGATGCTGTCGCGATCCCACTCCAACTACCTCGCCCAGATCTCGGTCGACCAAGTGATTCAAGGGAACCAGTCCAACGTTACGCTCGGCAAGGTTACGGTGATTGCCACCATCCTCGTTCCTCTTAACCTGATTTGCGGTCTCTTTGGCATGAACGTGCGCGTACCTGGGCAAGGTGGAAGCCACATTTGGTTTTACGGCATTCTCGGCACGATCGTCCTGTTTATTACAATCTGCCTTAGTGTCGCGAAGCGCATGAGGCTTATTTGATTGGGGAGAGATGGGTTATCTTGGAAGGTTGGGTGCTTTCTTTGCTAATTTTCGGTTTCCGTCAGTGTTGCTGATCACTCTGTTTCGTCGGCATTCATCGTGGAGCGAGGCTTGCAACACTAAAGCAGTGCGGAGGATGCCTGTTCGATCCCAGTGTTGTGCGAATAGTATATTTCATTTTGTTGTTCTCTGTACTTTTTAGATAGCGGTAGTTGCAATATACACATCACGGCAAGTCTCACGAATCACTGGAATAGATGAGTTGCTGTATAACGCTATCAAAGATGCTGTCATCATGACTCCCAAAGCGCTGATGTCACGCTTGGAGGCTTTAATGGTGACTCCATCACGAGAGCACGCAGGATCCATGAATGCAACGCTGGCAGAAGGCGGCACGTCACCCACAGAGTGGTTCCGAGATCGGCAAGTCCAACCGCCGAGACCAACAGGATGCCCAACAAATATGCAGCAATTACCACGATACAAAGCGCCATTTGATGCCGTGATTGTGCTTAGGAATGGCGCCCGACCCTACATTGTGCAGAGAGGATGCGGGATAAAGCACCGAGCTGGGGCTAGACGTGCACGGACAGGGCGCTGCCTGCAAGTCACCGACACTGTGATTCGGAAAGGTGAAATCATGCGCCTTCCGAGGCGGCGGCGGCGTCGGCCAGGATCTCGGCTTCCACGCCAGTCATGCCTGCTTCACCTGAACCTCCTCGCTCACCCCAACTCCAAAGCCTTCTCTCTCCTCCTTGTCAGTCTTATAAAACCCCAGAGGGCCAAGGCCAACGTAATCGCTACCAGAGCCGCACATACTCGTCGAACCGTCGTCGACTTCCTCCGTGCACACCCGTCGGCTCCTCTATTCTTCCCAACACCTCGATACCGAGACGACGCGGTTTACGAAGGCTAGAAGGCTATCACAGTGGCGGGCATGGCACACTCGGCGGAGCGGCTGCTCATGAATGAGTTCAAGTCGCTGAGCAAGGAGACGTGGACCAACATCGACGTAAGTGGAGCCCTTTGCGTGCTTGTCCCACACCTGCATGTTTCAGCGAGGAAAGACTCGGACTGACACAGAGCACAGCTTATCAACGAGAATGTCTTCGAGTGGAGCGTCGCCCTCATCGTGCTGAACCCGGACTCGCTCTACTATGGCGGCTACTTCACGGCAAAAATGACGTTCCCCAAGAACTACCCGTACAGCCCGCCTGGTACAGCTGCCCCCGTGAAAGCGAGGGAAGAATCATGGTGCTGACTGAGTGCAGACTTCCGCTTCGTCCGCCCACTCTACCACCCGAACGTCTACCCCGACGGCCGCCTCTGCATCTCGATCCTGCACCCCCCGGGCGACGACGAAATGTCGGGCGAGACGGCCGCAGAACGCTGGTCGCCGGTACAGCGCGTTGAGTCGGTACTCCTCTCCATCCTGTCCCTCCTAGATGACGCCGAGGTCTCCTCCCCCGCCAACGTCGACGCCGGTGTCATGCTGCGCAACAAGCCCGAAAAGTACAAGGAGATGGTGGCCAAGGACCGCGATCTGAGCAAGCAGGACATCCCCAAGGGCTTTGAGATGCCGACGCACGAGACGGCGTTCATGACGAAGAAGGACGAAGGCGACTTCGATATGAGCTGGGAGGACAGCGACGAGGAGAGCTTCGGGGGGAGTGATAGCGATGAGGATCTGGATATGGACGATTACTCGGAGGACGATGAGGAAGAGGAGGAGGAAAACCAGGGTTAGCTTGCCTACTGGCAGCCGTATCGACGCCAGAGGTGGATCTGTCGCTACCGGGACCCTTCATTATGGGTTCTGGCTATCTCCTCTTCTTCATCCATCCCATCCATCAGCGCGGCGTCTGGTCTCCTTCGATGATGCAGCCTAACACGAAATGTGGGATAATCATGTGTATTGCGGAGTTCAGGCTGACTCACGATTCTCTTGCATTGGGTTGGCGTATCGGTGCATTTCCGTCTCCTTTCTAGGTGCCTTCGTGGCTCATAGAGGAACAGCATGATTTCTGTCGTCTCCTTTTGTGTCTGGGCTGTGAATATGTATGTGCGTGCTGGACGTGTATATGGGTGCGAGAGGTTTGGATAGCCAATATCAGGTTCCCCATACATCTTGGAGTCTTATCAGTTGGAAACATGGCTGTCAGCAGGCTAAGAAAGCTCGATGCAAAACTCGGTCGATGCACTAGCCCCATCTTTAAGCCCAAACCCTAGAACATCAAAACACCAGAAGACCCATGCCAGTCCAATGCCCATCTCAGACCAATCTACTCCTCTAACTACGCCCCCTTTATACCCCGCCCCCCCTCAGACCGTCCCCGCAATACTCAGATCCCGAATTTCCTGCAGTACCTCCTCGACCCTCGCATCCAGCTCGCCCTGTGCATACTGATCCCTCGTACTCGCATCCAGATACTGCTGCACCTGCGCCATCCTGCTATACGCCTCGGCACAAAACCGCAACTGAATCTTGACCAGCGCCTCAAAACTCGGATCCAAATACGGCACCCGCAGATCAATCAGCTGGGGCAGCTCCGTCGTCAGCGTCTCGTTCAACTGGTCGTACGCCGCCTTGGCCATCTGCTCGTCCTTCTCCGCCCTCGGCAGCTTCGTCACGTCCTTGTCGGGCTTGTCGGTGAGCTTCTTGACCTGGGCGCGCATGCGGTCGTAGTCCATCTGCTTGTGCTCGCGCTTGGTGATGCAGCTGTTGATGTCGGGGAAGTAGGAGCAGAAGCGCTGGATGGGGTCGAGGACGGTGGTGCGGTAGGGCCCGTCGAGGGCCTTGATCGTCTCGGCGTCCAGGTCCGTCACGGCTTGCTTGTAGGAGCGCGAGACGCCGTCTTTGGCGCCCGCGTCGCCGTAGAAGGCGTCGATTGTTTCCGCGATGCGCATCTGCGAGGCCGTCATGGCCCGCAGCGAGTCGAGGTAGCCTTTGGCTTCCTTTTGGAGCTTGTTGGCTGCCGTTTCCATGGTGCGGTAGCGGCTGGGGGGTTGTTAGTTGCGTGATGGAGGGGAGGGGTGGTGGGAGGGGCATACCGGAGTTCGGTTTCAAAGTCGCGGTCGTTTGTGCGCTCCACTTGGCCGGTTTTCATGAGCACTTGCGTCGTTGCGCGGTTGACGCCCTTCTTGAAGCCTGTGGGCATGTGAGTATGCGCTTGCTGGCGGATGGGGTGGAGCGCGAGGCATACCGGTCCACGACATGGCTGCGGTACTGTGCTGTTGTATCCCTCGGATTGAGTTGATGGAGCGGATATAGCGGGCGTTGTCGAGCGCGAGGGTTTGGATATGCTGGGGGATTGTTGGTGAATGGAGTCGTGGTTCCTGGCTGTGGCCGGATTCGTTGCAGGGCTCGCCTGCGCCACAATGACGAGGCAAGCCGACGCGCTTTCTCTCTGGTGGCTCAGCCGCGTCTTTAGCAAAACTCCAATGTCTCTTGCGCGAAGGCAGCACGCGCTGCGCAGAATTGCTGCGTCGCCAATTCACGTCTATCCGTCATGCCGACGACACAATTCTTCCCCAGCAAGCCCAGCAAAGCTACAAAATACGAAATCAAAAGTCATATTCTCCGGCATCCAACCCACGGGCGTCCCGCACCTGGGAAACTATCTCGGAGCACTGCGCCAATGGGTCCGCCTGCAGAATGAAGCCGCTGCAGATGACAAGCTGTTCTTCTCAGTGGTGGATCTCCATGCCCTCACCGTAGCCCAGGATCCGGTTGTGTTTCGACGAAGGCGGCGGGAGATGTTTGCCAGTCTGCTGGCTGTTGGGCTTGACCCCGAGAGAAGCACCATATTCCTGCAATCGCACGTGCGAGAACACAGCGAATTGATGTGGCTGCTGAGCTGCAATGCGAGCATGGGCTATCTGAGCAGGATGACGCAGTGGAAGGTGCCCGGCTTGATCCACGCTCCCCACAACGCTGATTGACGTGCTGTAGCATAAACTAGCCCTCCCCAACGACGCCTCCCCACTCGATCCCTCGCCCTCCAACAAAGCCGCCCTCAAGCTCGCCCTCTTCTCCTACCCCGTCCTCCAGGCCGCAGACGTCCTCCTCTACCAAACGACCCACGTCCCCGTAGGCGAAGACCAAGCCCAGCATCTCGAATTCACCCGCCACATTGCCGCTAGCTACAACTATGACTTCAACCTCGAAGGCAAAGAGCCCCTCTTCACCCTTCCGGAGACGCTCCTGGCGCCAGCGAAGCGCGTCATGTCGCTTACGAAGCCCACCAAGAAGATGTCCAAGTCCGACGACGATCCAAAGTCTCGGATCCTAATCACGGATCACAAGGCGACCATACACCAGAAGGTCAAGACGGCTTTGACAGACTCAATCGAGGGTGTCTCGTACGATCGGGAATCAAGACCTGGCGTGTCCAATCTGATTGATCTGATGTACTACATGGACGAGAGCGTGGCGAGCTCGCCCGAGGAACTTGCTCGGGGCATGCAGAATGTCAGCATGCGGGCGTTGAAGGAGAAAGTCGCAGATACAATCGATGAAGGCATTAGGGAGGTGAGGGGTAGGTACGAAGACATCATGGCCAAACCGAAACATGAGCTGGGCTCGCTTGTTGATGCCGGAGCGCAGAGGGCTACGAATGAGGCAAAGGTGACGTGTAGGAGAGTGAGGAAGGCTGTGGGACTTGTGTGGTAGCTCCCGGGCGTACTGTAAAAGAGTTGTACGATAAGTGTTCTATGGTGTCTTTGTCTCCGGAAGGAGGATCAAGTGTAAAAGAAATTTGTAACATTATCACAGCCTTTCACGTCCGACAGAACAGCGTTTCTGACCCGCGAGAATGGATTCTTAACAGCAACTGCAGTCGTGTTGTTATAAGGCTCGGAGTGGATAGACAATCTCTTGCCCTCGTCGAGGTGTTCCGTCGGATCTGGAAAATCGCACCGTGTTGGTACCAACAACAAAATCTAGCCCAAGTGCTTTCGAAACTCTTTGCTGGCCAATATCACTCCCGCGAGTTGCTCGCCCAATCCCGGCTTCGCTAGAAAGTGGGGCGCCTTACGACGTTACTACACCGCAGTGGGACTAGACGTTCTCAATGTCCTGAAGTCATCACGGCTCCAGATACAATCAGCGAGCCAGTAAACACGCAGACCAGACTGAATTCAATGAGTAATGCTTTGATCTGCATTAACGAATGACCTTAAGCGAGCAGACGAAAAGGGGAAGGAAGCTACGATAGGAGGCCGGGTTTGGTAAGCCTGAGTGTATTCAACAAGTTCTACATTGTCTGACATTCCTAGACGACATTGCCAGGAAACGAGCATTCACACTCTTCACCATGCCATTGCAATGGATATCAACCCCTGTGCTGGTCACGTCGGCAGTGCTTTGCCTCACCATCCTTATTCTGTACTTTAAGAAACCTCCCGCATCTGCTTCACTGCCAACACTCGCCGACATACAAAACAGTCTCTCCCCACAAGCCAAACAACTGAGCAAGGAACTCTTGCACGCCCTACCAAAGAGCGTCATTCTACCTGAAGACATCGTAGCCTTCCAAGCTTCGATGAAAGGCTATTGGGCGCAGCAAGAGTGCGAAGTCATCCCCTCCTGCGTTGTCCGACCTCAAAACCTGGAAGACCTCAAAGCAACCATCAAGATATTAAAACGTACATTCGACAAACGCAGGAATCGCGGAAGTCATGGACCAGCCGGGTCGAGACCGGCAGGCTACGAAGGACTCTTCGCTATCCGCAGCGGAGGCCGCAACCTCTTTCTCAACGGCTCCAGTATCGCAGGCGGCGTCCTACTCGACCTCTCCACTGCTTACTTCACCCAAATCGAACTCTTTCCCGACAAGAAGCTGGTGAGCGTCGGTCACGGCGCACGATGGAGCGATGTATATGCCTTCCTCGAATAGCACAAGCTCGCCGTGGTAGGGACGCGGAACTCCTCCGTCGGCGTCGGTGGATCCACCCTCGGTGGCGGACTGTCCTTTTTCTCGGGCCGCTACGGTCTCGCGTGTGCAAACGTCGACAGCTACGAAGTCGTACTTGCGAGCGGGGAGTGGGCTCTTGCGTCGAGCACGGTGAATCCACAGCTCTGGTGGGCGCTCAAGGGTGGAGGGAACAACTTCGGGATCGTGACGAGGTTCTACTTGCGCACTGTGAGGGTTTCTATCGGAAGGATATGGAGTGGCTTCCTCTTCACCACTTCCTGGCAAGCAGACAAAGTCCTCACCGCATTTTACGCCTCTCTCAGCCTTGGAGCAGTCACAACCGACCTCGACGCCGCGGGGCCCATGGCGTGCTTTACGTACCTCCACGCTCTGCGAATCCAAGCCGTGGCCGTGCACCTCGCACACACAGCGCCCACCATTGACGTTACATCAACCCACTGGCCTAAATGCTGGGAGACTTCCTCGTTCAAACACATCCCTAAGATCTGGAGTACTGTCCAACCCCGCAGCCTCGTATCTGCGTGCAAAGAACTAAACGACACGAATCCACCTGGTAGGCGCCAGACCCATGCCACGACAACGATTTACAACGACTTTGCTACTCTATTCGCCTGTCATGCGGCATACGACGTGGCCATCGCAGAAATCAAGAAAGCGAATGTTAAGAACATGTCGTGGACGCTAGTCCTACAACCACTGCCTCCACCCAGCACGCTGGACAAGGAGGAGTCTTCCCCTTTGGGCCTCAAGAACCTCCCTTCGGACGCGAGACTTGTGGTGGTGAGTTTCACGGTGAACTGGAAACTCGCAAAGGATGATGACGTAGTGGGGGGGATACTGAAGCGCGCGGTTGCGGCAATTGAGGCGTTCGCCAGAGAGAACGGGACGGCGCATCGGTTCAAGTTTACAAATTATTGCGCGGCGTGGCAGAGGCCGTTTGAGGGCTATGGGAGGGAGAATTGGGCGCTCTTGAGCGATGTGGCGCGGACTCATGATCCGGATGGATTTTTTCAGAGGNGGTGTGCTGGGGNGTTCAAGCTNTTTGCGGAGGGGGAGTCATGATGAGTAGCCGCTCATTCAGGCGCATTTTGGCCGACATATCTCAGTGTCCTGCATTTCACGGCTCACGAGGATGTGACAAGGCCCAGTGGGGGGACGCATGCGAGAGATGACTCAGTATGCGCATGGCTCAGCCATCAATTCTACATCCTCGTCGAGCGCTTTCTCCTCTACACAGCAGGGACAAGGTAAATACAAAGGGAGCTAACACTGATGCAGTACCGAGCCCGTCTAGCGGTTGTGTAAGGCAAGAATGGACACCGAGAAATCTCGGAGTCCCGTGTGCTGCATGCATGCGGGTTCAGTATTCATCGATATACTGTATAACTGGTGTCGGTGATGCTCGCGCCCTAAGGCACTCCGTCCTCTTGTCGCAGCTTTGCCACCGTGAAAGCCTGAGTACACGGCATTGGCTGCAAATCCAGGCTGATTCGTAGGCGCCTTTGCCAGCCCGCAGGAACATAGTCTGAAGTTTTGCTGCATCGTCTTCGGTGACCCATTTGTTGCAGCACTTCGAGCAGGCATCGATATTGATTGCGATCTGGGAGAGACTATCGCCGAATGCGTTGGTACACGTTTCACATATCCTAGGATCCACCAAAAGTGACCTTGTTTTTTGCCTTCCTCCGTATCTAACCGTGGGTCGCGACTGTGCCCGTTCTTGCAGTGTGTGGCTTCAGGTTTGCACAGGACGAGTTTATTTTAGGGGGGTTTCTAGCCAACATCTTAGACAGCCCAGGAACTTGGTACGCCCCTTCCACCGTTCGGAGGCTCCAGTTCGCACTTGTATTTCTGACCACACCCAGGTACCTTACAGAACCGCAGATGCGCGTCGTTGATCGTTGAGCAATTGTCGCACTTCCATATGTGGTGTTCTGTTTCTGGTGTTTGCCTGAAGATTTCGCCGTTGTCTATATGGCAGAATCCGCCCTTCGTGTTCTTGCTGGACGGATGGAAACAGGTGTCTTGCCACAAGTAAAGTAGCTCTTGATGTCCGCTGTATTTCCATCTCTTGTTCTTCGCGGGCTAGGTTGTGTTAGTGCGAGCTTCCTTCTGCGTTCGCTACTTACAATGTCTACCTGCGGATGAATGACACCACCCCACGTTGCTTCTCTCTCGCTCGCTAATTGAACATATTCATGCGCCAGTTTCTCGAAGTTGATCTTGTAACTCATGTTGCGCTTAGCTCATGTAAAGCGTCTGTAGTACGCCTGTGAGCGAGATGAGCAGATATTCGAGCCAAAGCCGAGGAATAGTGTGATAAAGAAGGGATCTTCGCACGTGCAGAGGTGGTATTTCATACATCCACACAAGAATCTGCAATCGGGATTGACTTGCAACATCAACTTAGAACTTCGTGGACCACCTTCTATGCTCAACGCAGCAAATCGTAACCGCATAGGGAATCAGTCGCCGAGGAAGAACGTGTCTTTCCGCACCATCCGCGGGTACCTCGACGGCTCCAAAAGCCCAGGTTATTCTTGGTATTTTCCCGGGGCTTCGATGTGTATGTGGCAGCGTATAAAGTAACCGAAATTTAAGTCATAATCGCTATCTAGCGAGCATGACCTGGCGTTGCGCGAATTCTTGGGCGGGCTTTCTCTTAGCCTTCTTTCTACATAGGGAGTGGAGATCGTTCGGTTGAAGTGCGCAAGTCTGTACAATGTGGTCAAGTTGTGAGACCTATGCATGCGATATACTCTTCGTATCCTGGGAATGAATTGATAACAAATCTCATTCCTCCTCGCTTGGTAACTATCCGTGGTCTGCGCCGACTTGGAGAGCCTTCCTATCGTTTAAAGGTACCTCGACTGTTTCGAACCCCCAAGGCATCTTTGGGGTTTCCTTAATGTTGGCGGGTAAGTATCAACGTACACCCTAGTATGATCCGACTCATAGTTGCTGATTAGGGAATCCGGTTCAAGATCTTAGCAGTGCATGGGGTCTGTAGGGTCTCTAAACAGCATAGTTGGACTGAGCTCTCCTTCATCCTCCTACGTGTGTACACTCCACGAGTTCAGGCCATCTTCATTGACAAAAGCTTCTGGAATACGTCAGGGACCAACAATGCTCCTCAGATACCTCAAGCGCATGAGCCATACCCGTGTGCAGAAGGCCTTCGAGCTTAGTCATTAGCGCAAACGCTAGCGGGACACAGCTCGGAGTCTCGGAGTCGCGCTCTCACCCCCCTTCGAAGGCTTCACACCCTTAGCACTCATCGCAAAAAGCCCAAAACAAACAAGGCACTGATCGGCATATCTATTGATAAAAGTCGGCCCACTCATATCGAGCTGGAGACGCGTCCCGCAGGATGGCTTGCGCCGGAACAGGCAAGTCGCGCAAGGCTGAAGCCGGGGCCTTCACAACATCAGCAGCCACCTTGAGGCATCCATGTCCCAACCCTCGACGACTTCCAATCAGGCCCAGCCTGCTTGCTTCGCAGGCGAGTATTGGGGCGTTCGGCAATGGATTATCAAGCCATTCTGCATTCTGGTCAAAGCTCGCCGACCAGATGTCGTATGATGGCGGAAGTGCTCGTCGTCAACAAGGCTGAGGAGCTGAACATTCCAGGAGCCATTATATGCCGTGTTTGCTGATTATGGACAAGTGTAATTATTGATTGAGAAGCCACCGCATATTACTTGTTGACCCAACCCCAAGCTTCCTGAAGGTTGACTACAGTGCAAAGGCTACCCCCCACCCCTCCTTTTCCCGTCAAGTCCATTACAATGCCATCAATCGTCACTGATCAAGCATTGCCAGCCGCCAGCGTCGGTCGCGTTGTTGTCAAGGACGATGACCTCAGCTCGTTCTTGAATGGACAATTTCCTGACCCCGAAGATCGAGTCAGTAGACGGGGAGTGCGTAGCTCCCGCGCGCCCGGTGAAGCATGGAAGAGCACCAAACCCAAGATTTTCCAACTTGCAAGAATCAAAGTCAAAGCCCGCAAGTTCGAGTACAAGTATACCCCGATAGAAGGTAATCAGATTCGATTGCTTCGCATCCGACCTGGAAAGCCTACAGCGAAGATATCCTGCGATCTATGCGTGAAGGATCTCGCAGACGTCAAGGGGAAATATGAGGCTTTGTCATACTGCTGGGGCATCGAGGAGCCCACCGAGGCCATCTACATTTACCGACTGAAGCGAGCGGACTCAGGCCCAGATCACGAATTGCTCGACGAGGAGGAATTCCCTGTACGACCAAATCTGCTCAAAGCCTTGCGCCATCTGAGGAGGGAGGACAAGGGCGTCATTATCTGGGTAGATGCAATCTGCATCAACCAACGGGAATCTTCCGAGGCAACCACGGAGAAGAACCGCCAGCTTTCCATGATGAGCGAAATTTACAACTCGGCAAGGAATGTGTGCATCTGGTTAGGCGAAGGAAGTCCAACGTCCGCTTCGGCGCTGAGACTGGTTACCGACATCACAAATTTCCAAGTTTTGGACAAGCAACTAGCTGCCACTGGCGAAACTGAGTGCGATGAGCTTACTGCCAGTCGATGGTGCGACTTCATCCGGACACTGCGCGAATCGGCTTGGTTCAGTCGACGATGGATCATCCAGGAGATTGCCTCTGCTCGCCACGCATCAATTCATTGCGGGAATGATGTTGTACACTGGGACGATCTGGCGGATGCCATCTCCCTTCTCCAAGAGAATTACGAGGTCCTTAGGCGACAGTTCGACAAGTTTGACAACGACACGCTGTTCACCGAAGTGCCCACACTGAGCGCTACTCAGCTAGTGAAGGCACTCGCCAATGTCTGCCGCAAAACATCCACGGGCGAAATAGTGGAGAGATTACTGGACTTGGAAACCCTTGTCTGTACCTTCCAACAATTCCAAGCTAGATATCCGCAAGACGTCATTCATTCGGTCAGAGCCCTGGCAATGGACGCGCCTGGCGGAAACGAAGCAGATGGTTTGGGGCTAGGTGGAGAACAAAAGAAGAGCACTCGAGATTTGTTCGTCGCATTCGTAAAGAGGTGTATTACGCAATCTGGCTCATTAGACATCATCTGCAGACACTGGGCTCCACCAATCACGGACACTGCGGGTCAAGCAATTGCCCTCCCTACCTGGATATCGGAGCTGTCAAATGCGCCATTTGGGCTCCCTGGCGAATACAACGAGAGGCAAAATGGAGAAAACTTCGTCGCGATGCTATCAACCGACAGAAGGAAGCGTTACAATGCCTCTCTAGACTGGGGGAGGGTTAAAAAATCTTCGACAGACCTTGTCACAAAGGCGCGACCTGCAGTATCCATCCCCCACGTAGCCAACAGCAGGAGCAGGCTACATTTAGGGGCCGAATTTACCGCTTCACCGTACGCTTCACCAGCCTTAGAGAAAGCCGATCAGTTTCAATGGCTCGTGCAAGAACCTCCAAGTACCGCTTCCAATGAGCCGAGGCCGAAGTCCCCTTTGCAGAATTCAACTAGCAATGGGCCTGAGAGGCCTCCATCCGTTCCTGACAAGCCTTCGCTGGATCATATCAATACTAGTCATCCTCCCCCAACAGAGATAACAGTCGAGAATCCAGAAGGCGTGAAAGCAGCTCCCGAGAACTCCAAAAAGCGGTCACACGGACCTGAGGCACCCACCCCATTTCGCCGGAGGAGGTCCTATACTGCATCGAAACCGGGCGTGCCGGAGCCGAACAGTCCAATCCAGACACCCACATCGCGCAAAGTGAACCAACTTTGGGATGTGGTGGCGGACGCCGCAATGTTTCCCGGAGGGCTTCGACTACAGAACGTCAAAAGAGTATCACGATCCAGACAAGACACGTGGACGTTCGACAAGGAGCATGATCATGTCATGCCTGGCTTCTTGACCGTACGTGGGTTCGTTCTTGGAAACATTATTGAATGCTCCGATATTATGCGAGATGGCATCATCTCAGGCCGTTGGCTTGCAAAGCTTGGTTGGGTTCGTAGCTCACATCACAACCGTGTCCCCGACGTCCTCTGGCGAACCTTGGTCGCAGATCGCAACCCAGACGGTGGGAGCCCTCCAGGCTGGTATCAGCGAGCATGTTTGCATTGCTTGGAGGATCCTCGCTTGACAAATATGACAGGGGATTTGAATTCGCATAAGTTGCACAAGGTGTCGGAGTCGATGACGTCCATGTATCTCAAAAGGGTCGAGAGTGTCGTTTGGCGACGCCGTATCATTGAGGTGGCTCCCACAGCAAAAGCAAACGGCGATCTACTATACGGCCTGGCTCCAGAGAAGACGCGGGCTACTGATATCGTCTGCATACTCGTTGGATGCTCTGTCCCTGTGGTTCTCAGAAAGGCAGAATCTGGCGCGCAAGGCTTCTTCGAGCTTATCGGTGAGGCCTACATTCACGGCAAAATGGATGGTGAAGCTGTTCAAAGCAGGCTGCCTGAAGATCCCCAAGAGACGTTCTGGCTTCAGTGAGTTTCAGTGTCACAGCTCGGATATACTATGCTACGAGATATTCAAAAGTTCTGTGGGAACAACGCCGCCTATAGGTTGCTCACACGAGAGCACCCACATGCTTCCACAGCAGAGCTGGTGAGATCTGATACTCCAGGAATGGCGTTGACCTCGAATTCTTCCGCGTCCGCGTCCGCGTCCTCCAACCCATCGACAACGTAACTAGGTTGAGATGCCTCCCCTTCCAACTCGTCACCTTCTAGCCCAAGTATTCCGCCAGTGACCGGCTGGCTGTTGACGTTTCCGGACCGGGAGATCTTGATCCGACGTATTCGAAACGCGAGAACGAATGGTGTCTTTTGACCCATTTTTTGCTCCACTTTATCTTCGATTGTATATCCGCCTTTGGGGCCGGCTTCAATGGGTACACCGAGACTAGCCGCGTCGAAGCCAAGCTGCAAATTGAGGCCTTTACTCTTCGCGTATGTCATCACACCCGAAGCACCGTATGCCAGCTTCAAGCCCGTGATCATATACACTTTTGACTCTCCGAGCCAGTTGGGGTTATCCACCAGAAAGTCTCTCACTTCAGAGTTATCCAGACTTTCCTTGATGTATGCCGCGGTAGGGTTGAACCATATAGTCTTGAGCATTTCGCAATTCCATGTTTCAGAGTTGCTTCTCGCCCTCTCTCCTTCAGCATCTAGTCCGATCCCCAATATTTGGGCGAGGAAGGCGCAGAATACGCCGAACATGCCAGTCTTGCTTCTTTCCAGTGTGACTGTGTAATCGGGGATCTCGTCTCGATAAATAGGCATCGCGACTTGGTCTATGGTGAGCGGGCTGCTGTTGAGCGGGGCATCCGCGTCCCTGGGGTGTGTGATGATGCCCCCCAGGAACATAGGTCCCTCTACCGGCGTCTCTGTGGTAGGAGCAAGGAAATAGAACTTTTCTCTGGTAGGCGCCATCTATGCTGTGCGGGGATTTCGAGTGTAGAGGAGGTTGTAGGAGCGCTGTAAAAGAGCGGGACAGAGGTGAGGAGGCCTCCGGGGACCACGCAGCTCCCATATAGAGCCGCAGAGCCAAAGTGGGAGCTGTGAAGCGAAAGGCGCATGGCGCAATCTCAGCCTTGCTCAATGTAGGGGGGCAATCCTTCATCATTGGACGCCAGCACATTCCTAGTACGTTCAGCTTATCTGGGTAATATGCCTGACAAATATTGGCACGAGATAAAATGACGCGGCTCGCGCTCTGTTTGGACACGGTGGGAAAGTCGCATCCGAAGAGCCTCACACTACTATACAGCGAGCGAGGCCGTATTCGACCCGATCTTCGAATCGCCGTGCCCCATCGATCTCCAAGTCAGTATCCCCTACGGCGCTTCGGTTTCAAGATTCTGCACACCAAACATGGTCAACAGATGGAACGAAATTCGGGCGAAGCAATATGAAGCGAGGCAGGAACTATTTGCAAAACGTACCTGGAGCGGCGTCAGGCTTGCCGCAGCGGCCATTGCTATCGCAGACGAGCAATATGACAGTGGTGAACTTAGCCTGGCAGACCTGCTTGAGATACGAAGTGATTTGGCGGATTCGTATTTACAAGCTGGCCTGGAGAAGTTAGTGATTGAGCAAGATGAATGTATCGAAGGATTACTGGAGGATGTGGATGATGTGGACGAAAGAGAAGGGCTTGCCGCGAGCATAGAGGAAAGAAGAAAGTTGCTGCAGGCCCACAATAGCGACGCTGAGGTCGACAGAGAAGATTTCACCCCTAGACCACCGTCAAGGGGCTACACATACCCTACAGATAGCAGGAATCTACGAGATGAAAGGTCAGATTCGCTAATACACGACGACCTGCATCCGGGTTCCGGCATCTTATATTCAGCCACATACCCGCCGACTCCTAGCGAAACTGTGAAAATACCTTGGGCGTTAGAAGCCGTGGAGGTACCCGTGGATGTTATGGAAGATACCGAAGCCGTCGCAAACCCACCTTCACCGCATGATATTCACCAAATTTCAGCCCACCTTGGGAGCCAGGATACTCAATCACCGCTAGGGGCAGGCATTCTACATGACTTGACTACTCCGTACGCTTACCCTTATAGTACCATCATCCTCGACTAATGCGCAACAGAGAAGGCAGAGCCGATGAATATTTCCTGTACCTCGCACAGCGAACGCATAGTTTCATCAGAGGAGAAAAGGACATCTTTCAGGAAGCCAGAGACCCAGCGGGCAAAAAGTACCCCAAAGTCCGCATAGCCATACTCGACACCGGCTTCGCCAAAGCCGATAAAAAGAAGACACGCAGCTTCAGTCACAAGGTAGAAGAATGCCTTTCATTCTTCGCCGACGACGCCAATGGCGTTGTCGACGAATCGGACGAAGTTGGGCATGGCACCAATGTTGCGTTGCAACTCACTCGCGTGTGCCCCAACGCCACTATTCACAGTTATCGTATAGCCAAACGCGATGGCAAGGACGGCCACGTGAAAGCCGACCGGACAGCAGTCATACGGGCTCTCAAAGCAGCTATTAAAAGACATCCTCGAATAGACATCATCAACATGTCATTTGGCTGGGAATATGTAGACAAAGAAGTGGACAGTGTGTTGCAGGCTGCACAAAATGCTGGCATCCTTCTCTTTGCTTCTGTGTCTAACTTCGGTGCTCTTGGGATCACCGATGTCCTCTATCCGGCTTCGTCCTCGTACGTCATCGCCGTCGATGCCGCAGACGGAATGGGCAACCCCGCCTCTTTCAACTCACCGGCCGAAGCACCATACAGTCCTAACATCGACCGCTTCAGCGCGCCCGGGGAGAAACTTCCAGGCGTCGGTGGCCAACGCGTGAGTGGGACATCATTCGCATCTCCCATTGTCGCAGGAATAGCTGCTCTAGTTCTGGAATTCGCGCGACAGCCACCGCTCAGCAAGGATCAGTCCGTGAGCAAGTACTTGAAAGAGTGGCGAGGAATGTCGCGGATTCTTAGGTTGATGCATACACAGAAGACGGCGGAGAAGTTCATGTTTCTGAAGCCTTGGGAGGTGCTGATTGATCCGAAGGGTATATATGGAGGGGATGGAGGGGATAAATCTAGGAGATTTGCGGTCGCCCGAACGATTATTGAGGAGTTGAGAAAGGTATATGGGTATGAGCAGAAGATTGGGGACGGCGTGTTGGAAGATTAGACCTCATTTTCCATAGGACACTAAGGTATTTTGCCCTGCAGCGCGACAATTCTTAGCCGGGGACCAACGACTTGACCAATCCGAGGTCTCAAATCTTCAGAAGTTCAGTGCCAGCCACGCAACTGTCAGCAGTGAATTTTCGAGACCTCTTATGCAGAGATACATTTAAATTCAGAGTTAGAGCTTGCCTTCTCTGCAATGAGGGAAAGTCGCCTATTACTATTTGATGTTTCTAGTGACTCTGCAGGTCACGTGGACGGACACGGTGAGCCGTATCACCGATTGTAACAAAAGTGCTGACATAGGTACGTGTAAAATAACAGATGACCAACGGTTCCACATCTGGGCAATCGGGGGGCTTTTCATCTCTCCACTCCCGAACAGTGGCTGGGCGGTAGGTGCCGCAACGGCGCATCGGAAAGTTGGAGGCTACCTTCACGTATAAGCACTACGGAACCGTGCCTCATGCTTTGGTTGGTCACGGGGATTAACACGGCGTCGCAATTGTGACAACTTTGCATCCTGTGCAGAACTCAGATGTCTGCTGTTCTAAAGTGCTGAGGAAGCGGCGTGTGGAGCTTGCGGAGCAATTGTCTTGGAGGACTGTATCCGCCGTTTTTTCATCCATAGACTTTGACGATTTCTACAAGTTTGTTTGCGATGAATCGCGCGACGAATCGTGTGGAAATTGAGAGGGCAGGTATACCCGTGTAGCCGGTGACACAGCTCGCGGTAGCCAGCCGGTTACAGCCGCGACAGGATCCATACCGTAGGACCCAATAAACACTCATTCCCGGTTCTCGCTCGAGAAGCGATTTCGCGCGAGGCTGAACCGTTGCCTTGTTGACTCGTCCGACACGGACACGCCAGTTGCTGCGCCCACTTGCTTAGATGAGGATCTTGGTGCTGAGACGTTGGCTGCGACAGCTGTGGTATTGAGACTCCATTAATGCTGCAGTCGGGCTGATATCAAGAAGACATTTTCGGTTTGTGGTCCTATGTTCGAGAGCCCATAAGATGGTGGCTGTGTTTCTGGTGTTCCTGTCCTGATGTGTAGTGCTGGACAGGTACCTCGAGACGAAATTGCAACGCGAGCGAGCACGCATAGCACCGCGCCGCCCGCACGTGGAATTGAATGGCTCGCTCCTCCACGCATGAGGTATCCTGGGCAACGATGTTCACCTGCGTGACCAAACGATCCTATGCATGAACTACTTAAGGTTGACAACAAAAATAGCTACTTTGACCGTCGTTGCTTCGCCGCAGTCGAGATGCAATACTCATGAATCTAAGGAATCTGATATCGGAGGCGTGGGTCCAAGTAGTGTGGAGAGCCGCAGGCGTGGGGCGTACTTTACGCCCTGATTCTAAGTACCAAAGCAGAAGAGCTTGCGACTTAAGTGTATTCTGGGGCCGAAACTTGGCAAGGCGGATGCGTAGTTTTGTGGAGTTGGGCTCAGCTCTTGGCCAAGGATGATTGGTTGTTGAAGAAGGGAGCACCGCGGTCAAAAGCGAACAGGGGCCGTTCGATGGCGTTGATATGGCAGAGAAACTTCGTCTTATTTTGGATATCTCGACATCGAACATGGATTAAAGAAAACACCCTACTCGTACGAGAAAGCAACAGTATGCTCGCTGAAAACCCATGGGAAGAAAAGGAAAAGTTTAGTGCCATGTGAAAACGCCGTAGATATGCCCTCTATCCAGGTCATCCATCACCCTTGTCGTAACACCCCGACCCCGCTATTACTCCACCCAGTGTATACATGACTGTGCCGCCAAACCCAAACACTCGACCGGAAAACTCAGTCCTAGAGGAGCGAGTGCGGCACGGATCCCCGTCATCTACCGAATCTCATGTGTCCAGCTTGCCTTTGGTGTGGTTGGCGGTGAAGGCACGGCAGGGTGCTTGTGCGCAGTTCTTAGACACGCTCATAGCGGGTGTTGGTCTTCCACTCAGTGAGGCCAATCGAGGAAGAGGCCGAGGAGTCATCACCCTTCAAAGAGCGGACACCCTTGCCGGCAGGCACCCATAGGTCATCGAAGACACGGCCAGGGTGCCAGATAGCCATGATGGTCACCGCAGCAACGATCATGGGGCCCTCGAAGATCATGAATGTAAGCTCGTCGTTGGCAAGGTGGCTGTCGAATCCACCCCAGAGCTCAGCGACACGGTAGGCGCATCGGATGAAGATCAAGACAGTAGCAGCAACCAAGCCTTTGATGTTGTCAGCAGAAGCTCAGATGATGAGAAGCTCGGGTAGCACTTACTCCACTGGAACCAGCGGAAAGTCGGGTTGTTGCGCAGCATCTCATATAGAGGGGGCTGGGCGCGAGCAGTGCCGCTCATCTTCGCCTTCTTGGCCTTGAGGGCGAAATCACCCCAGAGAACAGCGAAGATGATCATGGAAATGATCTGAGAAACCAAACCAGCAATCATAATGTTGACACCGCGCTTCGAAGCATCTTTGTCGTCGGCGCTAGCAGCGAGGGCACCGCCAATGGCCTGAAGAACCAGGGAAAGGAGATCGCAGCCGACGAAGATGAAAGTGTACCACTTGGGCCTAAGGCGGGAGTACTCCGCACCAACAGCTGTGATGACACGAGCAAGACAGACGTAGATACCAGCCGTGAGCAGCGCAGGTGCAAGGGTGAGGGGAATCAAGTTCCTAGCATCTGATCAGCCACCAAGACAAATCGCTCCAGCGTTTCGAAGCTTACATCAAAAAGTTCCTCATGATGAACGGGTTCTTGTTGTACATCACACGACCGACATATCCAACGGCCTCGAGCAAGATACCCAGACCAACCGCAGTCATGTAGTTCCAAGTCTTCTTCTTGATGCCAAAGAAGAGGTGAACGATCAAGAGCACAGCGAAGAGGCCAGCGAAGATAGCGTTGCCTACAACGACAGGCCGGTACTGCATTGTAGCCCATTCCAGGGGACAGCCCTTGTCTATTGTGCAGTAGTCCTTCTGGGCTTCGATCAGGTACGGGTCGGTAGTCGTGAGGTTGAGGTGCTCAGTATCAATCGTGAATGTTCTCTTGCCATCCTTGCTGGGTACCTGGACGATTTCTCGTGCAACGAGAGCAAGCGCTTCCCGGGCGATGAGTCCGAGATGCATGGTGAAGAGGGAAGAGGAAGCGTGGGCGAGGAGGGTCGTTAGTGAAGGTTGCCGCGCAGGCAGTTGAGCGAAGGACAATGGGTTTAATCTGCGGGAGTGGAGTGGAGTTGGCGGTGCTAAGCGAATGGACACTGGAAGGTTGTGATGGACGTTGGAAAAGAATGCAGAGAGGGAACTTATACGAAGTTTGAAGAAATGGTACCTGTCGTCCGTGCTTCGCTGCAGTGTGCGATGGGGGGGCTGAGGCGGCACGGAACTATGCTGCGGGCAAGGCTGGCATTGGGAAGCCCTCGTCTGAATTCGGAAATGCGTGTTTCAATGTGGCTCAAGGTCATGAGCTTAAGCGTCTCAGGGCAGTGACTGCAGGTGTTCTCCTGAGGGACCCGGGCCTGGAGGTCGGCGCGGAGAGTACCTGCACAGGGAATGTCTTGCTGGAGCTTTGCCCGAAGGGGCAGCGTGGATGAAAGGCGGCGGCATGATTCGTCCAGCGGCTCCTACGATGATTGCGGCACGGAGTTTTGTGGTGTACTTGGCGTGGCAGGACTGCGCCGCGTAAGTGTACAGGGCCTGCATGGGCGAAGTATGTGGTCGCGGTGCGGTAGAGGAATCTCTTGCGAAGCGCAAATCGCACAGTGCCCGTGCTCTTGTCCGATGCCAAGCCGGCGCTAGCATGGTTAGGCAAGGTCCCACGTCTAATTTCGGCAGGCGCGAAGAGTGGAACAATACCGCTCGCTGATGTAAGCCTCGAAATGTTACGCTCATTGTCCGGCGAGTTTATCCCGATGCCCAGCTTTAAGCTACGCCGACCGCCTCACACGCTGGCTTCACCGTTCCCAAGGCCCATCTTAGGCGTCGCAAAATACTCTCCGTCCGGTTACGCGACAGTCCTCGTCATCATCTCGAGCCCCCTAAAGGTTCTTTCGGCGCCCTGGGCCGTGCTATGCGACTCCTTCGCATCGCGGATCCTGTATCTAGAAGCTAACTGTCGACAGAGCGAAGTCCGGACAATCATGCCTTCAAATACCTCCTGTGTCCATACGTCTTCGTGAATGGCCTTCACAAGCTGTGTGAGGGAAGTACGAAGGGGAATCGAGAGGTATCGACGAAATACAGCGACTCCTACTAGTGGTTCTGATAAGTGGGCAGTGGCAATCGGATATGTCCCAGGGAGAGCTCGGTGGAGTGGCACTGGTAGCAGCCGAAATCGAGCATCACGTCGACGAACACCCCAAAACAATGTCTATTGCGTTTACAAAAACTAAATCGACGAATCTCAATCTCAAGATACAATTGTAGTTGCGCCGGCGGATTCGTCCGATTACGGAGCAGATCGGCTTTCCGATACCCGACCCGCTCCTTTGGAAGCCCAGAGCAACAGCAGTACTAACGCCTTTATAAGAGTCGCGCCGGCTCGCAGTAACACATACGATTGTGACAAAATAACAAATACCTTCTTTCATCCTCGAACATGCCATCGGTGTCGTCAGTGCTCCTCAAGTTTCAATCCATCACACTCGTTCTGTTTGGAGCCGTCTCGCTTATTTCTCCCAAAGATGGAGGCTTCGCTGACCTGCGGGCGGAAATCACGCATACTATGGGGTACGCTGGACCAATATCACCAACAGGTGCTCATGCACCATGAACGAATATGAGACTGATCACTGTCAAGGTCTGTTGGGCTATCATTGGGATTAGCCTATGTCGTCACGTCATTCCAGAATCAAAAGGCTCGACATTGGTTCCTCCTCAGTGCTGCTCCTATGAGACTACTAGGCGCTTGGCTGTTTTGGAATGATGGACGGACGGGAACAGCCATATGGGATGGGACGAATGGATTGGTCAACCTGCTCGTGGTTGCACTGGAACGACGTACGTGACGGGAGCGATGCGAAAAGAAGGTCCAATCACACGGTCTAGCTTTCCTTTGATGCTTCGATGTAGTAAAGTAGGAGTTCTTTCGCTGGTAGACATGATTCACATACATCCCCACATAAACCTCACGTGCCGTTCCCTTTCTTCACTTTGACATGGGTTTCGCCTTGGCTTTCCTGACCATACACGGAGCAGAGTGCATGTCACCAGGCGTTCCACCAAACGGACCTAGATCAATCTGAAAGAGGAAGACATCCTCGAAACCATGCTTTTGGTATAATGGATGCGCTTCGGCGCTGGATTCGAGATACACAGGAAGACGTAACTCATCCGCCTTGCACGTACCCCATTTAAGTAAGGCGGTCGCAGCACCTCGCTTTTGAAACTCCGGGTCCGTATGCAACATGTGCAGATCTGCGATCTTCAGCATCCGGAGGCCAAGAACGGCATGGATTGATTGGAAGCTCACACATATGGGGTTCCGATCCAATAACGCTTTCTCTGGTGTTGTGCAAACCGCCAAAGAAAGCTTCACATGCCCTCTTGTTCGTACCTGCCCCAAATGTCGCAGGGCGCTCACTCACACCGGTGGGCTTCGGCGATCGGTAGATATGCCATTTCGCGAATGCCATCATCTTCCCCGTTTCTTCATCAACTGCCTTCATGTAGCGCGCAGATGGATCTGTCTTTCTTCCTTCTACCAGGCCATCGGCTCTTAGTTCCAAGGAGTTGGCTGGAAAGGGTCCGGGAAACAGAATCAGGTTTGCCTTGTCTTGGGCGGAAGCATATGCCGCGGCCTCCATTTGACATGCCGGTAGAATGTCGGCGTCGGTAGCTTCTTGTACTATGATTGCCATGGTTCGTTGGGAGGGTACAGGAACTGTTGGACAACGTTCGAAAGTGACGTCGGAAACCGGAGAGGAAAATGTAGTGACGCAGTGGACCGAACTAGGAAGGAGCTTCTTAAGATTTTCATGTCATTTCGCTTCAGCCCTTCCGCCCTTCTTTAAATGCTACCACAGTCCATCTTCTTACAACCTACCAAATCATGCGCTCTCTGATCCAAGCAGCCTTTCCTCCATATTTTCACTTCTGAAGACATTTCCTTGGTCGCCAGTTGGATACAGCTCTTGCCAGAATAGTCGAGCTTTCTGTTCCATTGCATGCTCTGACCACACGAACCTCCTTAGGAGATGCTTCAGATTATGCCAATCCTCATGCAACCTCGCAAAAGTGTCCGAGAAGCCACTCCAGATCATTGCAGCTGCTCTCAACCTGATGCCGGAATTCCGCGAAAGCGAGCCACACATGAACACGAGCCAGAACAGTAACTCTCGGTGCGTCCTCCATCTGGCGTCTTGCTTCGACAGGCCTATGCGGCTGAGGGCCTGAGTAGCGCAGTAATCGGGGATGAAGCATCCTTCCCAGATGCCCGTGGAAAGCATATATGTGCAAAGGAAAGCTACCATGATGCAAGCTTCGTACACAGAATCATTCGTGTTAGTGCATCTCGACTCGTTGATGAGATCCACTAATCTAGATTCGATGCTATACTGGAAGTTGTCAATTGGATACTCGTTGATTGGGAGCGCATCGCGGCGACAGCTGGCATCAAGAATGGCACACAGCGCATTCAAGTCCTTTATCACCGTGCCATATCCGGGAGGTATAGAAGTCGTGATTGATGCGAAGCCGGGTGGAAGAAAGTGCCTTGAGCCCCCTTTCAAGTCATATTGATAGTCGAAGTCAGCATACCCTTCTGGGCGGAGTAGTCGAGTCGTACCGACGAACAAGCAACTATAGAGATCTTGCCTAGGTACATGTCAGTCTTGTTGTCGTCTGTGTCCAAAAGAAAGGGGCGGGTCTTACCAGAATAGCGCTCGTCGGATCGCATCTGACATGGCAATATGGGCAGCTTGCGGGAGATTCATAAGGCTTCGCACCGCTTTTAAGTGCATAACAATGCTGTTTGCATTCGATCCATCCACGCGATACTGATGGCCTCTCAGAAAAGTGTCGCTGCACGCGTAGTGAATGATGGGCGTACCTCATAGCCGATCAACAGCAGCATCGCCGTCAAGGTTGACACTGACGGAACCAGGTTCGGATTCCCCATCCGATACCTCAAGTTCTGTAGCATTCGTCCACGATGCGCTAAGCATTCTACGTTCGGGATGTTGTTGCTCGCCGCTAGGGCTAACACAAGTGATAGTGCATGGAAAAGTGCTGGATCAGACAGTGCACCGTGGAAGATGGTGTCCATTCCTTCAAAGAAGACCTTGCCCGCATCGTCCATGCAGAAGATTGGCTCACCGGCGTGTTTCGCGGCTTCTATCGCGTGTCAGTCTTCGGCATTCCAGAAGAAGAGTGCCAGTAACTCACTATGCCTCATGAGCATGCGCAGTCGCTCTGCAGAACCAGGAAGGGATGCGAATGGATCCGCCAGACCTCCGGACACGGGCCTGGGAATCTTACTGCCTCTTACATCTAGAATGGTCTTACTTTTGCTCTTGCTCTTCATCATCTGTTTCGTCCTCCCATCGATTTCCATCGCCACGAAATTCTCATTCCGCCTCGCCACCTCCTCTCTCTTTCGCTGAAGGCCATTTCGAATTGCATGTTGTCTCCAGTGCGCTTTTTGCTTCTTCCCTTTCTCCCGTCCGGGATTTGTTACGGTCACGAATTGGAACATCTTGCGAGATCAAAGACCGTCTCCGAATCGAGCCTCCTAAAGTTGTTGGAATAGTTCACCTTCTTCGCGAGCATTAAAAGGTTGGCATGTCAGCAACATGATGGACCGCGTCAGCAAGCGGTTAGTAATCCAGTTTTTCCTGGTTCCGAAAATACCCGGTGTTACCTTGGTATCTGTAGGCAGGTCCGATGGACAATTCCAGACTCGCCGTTCGTGTCGCGACAGACGTCGAAGCAAGATACATTTCTCATGTCAATAGTCGCGGTAGGCGTAAGCGCAGGACGGGTCGATACAATATCAGGCCTGAGCCAGACTCAGCAGCCTTCTCTCCCCACCTGGTGCCCCTCTGGCCCGGATCCCTTCATCATGACTCCGAACGTCACCAATGCACCGCTGCTGGCATTTCCACGTGCCCTAGTCGCCTACGGGGCCTGCTCCCTCAAATGAGCCCACGCACCTCGCTGATATAGCCCCGCACAGAGTGTCCCCGGCCTGTTCCTCCTCGCCTTAGTCATTGTATCCACGCTTGCCCAACCGCGACCCCATGACCTCAAACGTCTACGAAGACCTCTATAAATTAAGCAAATTATCTCCGCTACTAGTTACGCGCTGTGGTCGATACGGTCGTTAGTTTGCAGCACCTATTTTGGGTTTCCGTGGCTGCGGTATGCATGATTTTTGGGGTCAGCGCTAGCCCGTATTTGGCAGGTGGAATTGCTATCTCTGCCATTTCGCAGAAGATGTAGGGATTTTGGTACGCCGAGACCAATGATCTTTCAGCGAAATGCCAGCATGAAAATGTCGAGCGGCTACCATTATCTCCCCGTTCGCTACCTAGAGGTCAGGGTATTGCAACTCTCCGGAACCGTTGCTCGGCTCCGCCTAAAGTTCCTTGCTGCGCTCGATGCACAGGAGCCATGGACCACAAATACGGCCTGGGAGAGTCGTAGACCGAATGCCGAGCTCAGCCCCCACATTGAACCCCTTACTCCTGCAGCCTATCGCTCTCTATATCCGGTAGCAACGACATGTGGCTTTAGGGCAACAACTGATATACAAGACAGAGGATTCGTCCCTTACACTAAGCTGCGTGGAATCCTTCCCGCATCACTCCCGGGCCCCCCCCCCGGGGGC